>JAJIBD010032302.1:0-16558 GCA_021461705.1 Cryptotis parvus
CTTCTTTTGTATTCTTTGTAGAAAGTCCTGCCTAAGCAGTTTGTTTCAGTATGGCCTCTGGATTTAAAGTTTAAGCCAGTAGGAATCAACTCAGGTGAAGTGTTCATACCACTCACTGTTGCCCACACAGGCCTAGGGGTGCAAAGAGGTGCGTAAGCCCCAAGACAGCCAATTTTGGAGTGCCTTTTAATACCCCAAAATTATTATTAGCATCAACAGGGATACAGATGGATGCACTGCAATAAACTGGATCCACTTGAAAGAAAAGCCTTTATTGACTCTCAAGTAAATAATGCCATTTTAAAGGATAATATGCATTTACATAATGTGCTATATTTTTTATTGTCAACTACTCACACACACATCCATAAGAGATGTTTTCTCCGTCAAAATTTGGACTCATCCCATTCTTTGTGCATTGCATTAGCACCATGCCAGACTCATAATATGGCTGTCTCTTCTTAGGATTGATCACATGGTCTCCAAGTACACTTGATAGATCCTTACCAATGGTGTGATTGATTGGGTGTAGCTCCACAACACCTACAAAACGATTTGGGAGCCTCCCCTCAAAACATAGACTGCTGGCTCCATCTAATCAGAGAAGTACGAGGAACGAGACAAATAACAGGAGAGGCCTCCCCTCCACCAGATTTAGACATGGTTGGAATACGGTGTGGAGCTTGAAAGCCAGGAAGAATCTAATGGGTCTCATTGTCAGAAAGGCAGGCGTGCAGGTTCTCCGGGCATATGTTTATCATAATATTTGTAAGAACTTGTTGTCTTTTTGACGTTGTTTTCTATTTGAAGAGAGATTTAAACTCAGTTTGATGATTTATTTTCTGCAAGTCCGTGGCATGAGAAAGGGGTTGTGCAGGATGACCCTTTGAAATGCAGACTCAGCAACTGTCTGATTTGAATCTACAGACTAAATGACTTCCTGGTACTAATTAAGAACTAATTGATACTTATAAATCAGTCTTTGTAGGATTGTCCACACATACAGTACCATGTGCTCTTAGGTATATCTCAAGATAAATGATATCCCAAAGAAAAAATGAAAAATGATTAAATTGCTTTTAGTGAAATAAAGAAAGGTCTAAATTTAAGTTATTCGTGATTTTCTCAGTCCTATTCAGCATCAACAAGGAGCAGGAGGGATTTATACCAAAAAGGAGGGTGCATTGTCAAAAGTAGCTCAGTGGCAAAATCCTTTCACCCACACTGCACAAAACCCTGGGTTTTGATCCTGATATATTAAAATAAAACGCATGCACTAACTCTTAACCATCCCCTCCCTTTGGTCAATGGTTATAATAATAAACAATAATCATAATAATGGAAAAAATTCCTGCTGAATATTTTCCTACTGCTGAATTTTCTTTCACTTCTAACTGTACCGTCTTATTCAAGTGAATTTCACCCCCTTGGCAGCCTTCTCTGGTGGCCACCAGGTTTTAAATAATGGAGTGGTCATTCATCACTTTCTGTTAGGCACCTGAAGCAATGTCCCTTTCGTCACTAAAGTTCAGCCCCATTCCCCAGGGGCTGCTGCCAGTCTCGTTGCTCCCATTGTTTTGGCGATGCCACAAAAGTTGAGTGGATCCAGTTTTACGCTCAGTACATACCCAACTCACTTGGGAAGTGCTGCCTTCCTTCTGCAGGCCCCAGAAGCTTTGATCAGATACAAGATTACTAGGTGAAAAAAAGTCCCTTGATTTATAACCCTGCTGCCTAATATTTATAGGAAGAATGCCCAAAGCCATTTAATTCTTTGTCTTACACAGTTACCTCCAAGACAGTTGTGATGTTCCAAGATTTAACTTATATCTTATAAAATCCCAAGTCTTTGGGTTATACTATACAGTCTCACTGACAGATTCTTTGGTAGTAGTTATTGACTAGCTATTGACTGATGTATCCTAAGCTAGTTTGTGCCTGAGAATATTTCTTTGTTGGACAAATTAAGGCTTCTTGATTTTAAGGTCATACAATTCTCTGCAAACATGGACGACGATTTTCCTCTGCATTTAAAACTGCCCAAACTTAGTGGCAGTCTATACTGCGAAAATCTTTAACCATACCAATCATTGGTTAGAAAGGACCAGAATTCTGAAGAATTACAGTATGAAACAAAGAATACCCAGGGGTCTGATGTTGTGGTGAGTGGCGCCATCTTGGTGGCGCTCGTTATCAACCCAGGATGGCTGAGGGAGAATTGGCCATGTCTTGCTCGGTTAGGTTGCTCTTCAATTCATGTTTCCTTTCCCAGTTGCCTACCCTAATAAAGTCTTATTCCCTTAATTTGAGACATTCATTTTGTTTTTTCTCTCTGGGAACTCCATTATATTTCAGCCACAGAAAGTAGGGCGAAATGATGCTCTCTCTCAGTAGCTTTACCAGGTGGAACTGTTCCTCCGAGGAGAAGTGGATATCCCAGTGTGTCCTGTGCTTTCGTCTGTTTAACCGGCTCTCCTCGCGCGAACTCACCCTTTGTGAGGCTTTACAGTCTTCGCTCCAAGGGCAAGGATTGTCAGAAAAAGTACTGGGCGCCTCACATAAGTTTTTAACCTAGTCTTTGGTGCCAGGAATGTTCAGGGTTCGAGCTAATAAGGGAATAATAGTTGTCTGAGGTCTTATCAGTTTTTTGTGGGCAGAGGCCAAGAGGGTTTAGACAAAAGGTCAGTGCCTCTTGGACTGTGGTTATCTTCTCTAACACGTTCTGCATTTCATGCATTTCTGAGTTTAGCTTGGAGATGGCAAAAAGAGGTGGGGGCAAAGGAGGTGACCCTATTTACTCCACAAAAGCGGGTGACCAAATCACACAGGTTCATTAAGTGATCATTTACTATGAGACTTCAGAAAAATGTTCATCCTGAACTGATAATACAAGCTGCAGAAGAAAGGGTCTGAGGCTTTAACAATGAATTATTGTCTATGGATAGCTCAGCATGAAAGAAGAGGGATCCATATGGGCAAAAGTGAGAATTTGTATATACAATATCTAGTTAAATCAGGTCTAATCTACCAGCCGCTTTTTATTGCTTGCTTTTAAAAGGCTCTTAGGTAATGAATAATCTTGACTTCACCAGCGATTATTAATGCCTTTATAACTCATCCACTGAAGAATAGAAAGACAGCTTACGAAACTCTATCCTAATCTAAACCCAGCCATGTTGGTCTTCAAGCTTGAAGGAAGAAAATCTAGGCGACCAGGCCAGTATTAAATTCAATCACCCAAGCAGCTCTCTGAATTGGGTCGAAGGAATTTAAGCAAGGAAGGTGTGTCGGGGTTAGACTCTGTCTGAAAAAAACTTATTCGTTCTGACACCCCCATTGTCTTCTCCTACAGCAAGTCCACATACCTTTATCAATCTGTGTTTTCCAGCGTACCCATCATCCAGCAGCCTGGCCCTTACTTCTCACACCCGACCTTCACGCTGTCACCCTCAGGACTGAAAGAGTTTGTACAACTTGTCTGCCCTGACCTGGTCAGCAGGGCGGTTAGGTAGAGGTTCCTCCAATGTAGAAACTGCTTTTTCCCATTTTAAACCTACTAACTGATCTTAGAAAATGACAAGGGGGACCTTAGGACCGTGACATTGCATCACTAATGTTCATGGCTATTGACTGCAGGCAAAATGTCATATTTATTCCTAGATTGTGGGAAGTTAACATATTCTAAGAGTGATTGGCTGGGTTTTCAAAACGGTATTTGTGTTAAATTTACTTAGTCAACTTTATGGGGATAAATCATCGCCAATTAATGAACTGTGTATAACCTTCTGCGGTCTGTGGGCTGACAATTCCACCTCATGCATACTAACCCTCAGGCTTTGCAGTGTTGACAAAATAGAAATACCAAATAATTTAAAATAATGATTTGGGGGTGCTGGAGGGAGAGGGTAGGGAGAAAGGGGCACAGATGTTTCAGATCAACCAGGTTGTCATTCTTTTAAAAAATACAGTCTTCCTAACACTTTAGATCAAGTTGACCAGTACTTGAACTCAGATGCTGTTGCGCGGTTGTATCGTTTGTTATTTCTGCAAGTAGTTATCGTTCCCACTTATCTTTGTATAAAGCTCATGTCATAACTCCAAATGAATTTTTTCTTTTTGTTCCTTTAAACCCACACAATCACAACCTAAAATATATCCCAAATTATTGGAATTCCAAATGTTTTTTTTAAAATTAACAATTTTATGACAAGTTAGAACTGAATGCTTCCAGAACATTAATTTAATCCCAGTACCAATAATAATAACAATAAGAGTACCCAAAAAAGAGGCTTCATAAGGTCAAATTAAATTCTTCGTTTTCTTAAAATAACTGCACAGAGCCACGGAAGTAGCCCTCATGAGTTAGAAAGTGAATTCACACAGTCCTGCTGATTCTCCCCTTGCAGAATACCTGGTTAACATCTGAAATAGAACAGGCAGCTTTGGGTTAATGCCGGTGATGTGTTAGCAGATACATTTTCTGTCTGACAACTAATCATTATGGTGCCTTTTCTTTTGCTTGTGTATTCATTTAGCGGCTTATTCTAAAGCATTCAGTTACAGACTTTCAGCCTCCTCGAGAGAGCACACATAATAGTTGCTATGAGCTTAGGCTCATTCCGGTGGTCTCAACGATCTCACTAAATATCGTAAAGGAGTGTTCACAGGAGCTATCTCTGTGGGCCAGTAAGTGTTGGCCTTCACAGGCCAAGGACTCACTGGGACCTTTCCCATTGAATTTTGATTCAAGACTGTCAGCCTGCACGTGAGCTGTTCTCATTGGTATAAGAGTATCTCTCAACACCACCCTCAAAAGCGCTTAGAAAGCAAAATGAAAATGCTTAGTGCACCAGCAGAAAGCGTCAATTTTTTGTTCTGGTTTATAATAATCTTTGACATCTATAATATAGGTAACTCTCAAATGCTGTTTTGGTATCTTGCGCAAAATTTCTAGGAGCTTTTCATGATTTCTTTGAAAAAAAAACTGAAAGTGAAATGAATGTTTAACGAGTATTAGAGGAAAAAAATTTTCTTGTTTGTTGAAAAGCTGTTATTGATCGTTTCTAACATCAGGCAGCCAAATACAATATGACTCACTGCTGGCATAAAAATATATAATTTAAAATCAGAATTAGAAGTGATATTTTTTCCTGCTGGGATTTTGACAGCTGAATTCTAAAGTTTCTGTGCCTGATGTTATACAATATGTGAAAGAAGAAATTTTATGTTCATAACATATTTATTAAATGTTATATAATATCAACTTTGAAAAGTGAAAATAAGCGTGCACTCCATCCTGAGCATATTTGAAACTTTATTATTTCTACGAATAGACATGATGGAATAATGTGCAGCTTATGAAATACAGGAAATAAGTACTTAATAGTCACAAGAATTATGATGGGCTGCAGTCAGAGCAGAATCAGACCATTTTAAGCAGAGCAAGTTAAGTGACAGGCCCAGAGTTCTCATTGGTGCTTGGATCTTTCCAGGTGACCAGAAGCAAAGAAAGTAATTCAAGGGCTAAGTTGAGTACAAAGCCTTAAGAATAACTCAGTTAATGCACCCATGTTTCCTTATGGAAGAAGTCAAACTGAACTGGGCAAGATACCGATGAACCTTTTTATCCAGGGCAGCTAACGGCGAATATCTGTTTCTTCTCTCACGTGTATTCTGTTCACCGCCCCACCATTATTCAGGAGTAGCCAAGGCAAAATGCACAACCACCTATTCCCACCCCAATGTTATACACGCACCAGCCACCACGTTATTGAGCCTACCTCTGCGATTACTTGTTCAAGCCCCGACCCTTAACAGAAGGAGATGGCCTCCCCACCTCACCAAGTAAGTATGATTGAGGGCAGGCGTCAGTAATGGATAATGCTCTGGGCCCTTGTATCCACATCCAAGCTTCTCTCCCACACCTAGTTTGCCTAGAGTCCATGGATAGGTGCACAGATCCCAATGGGAGGCTGGGGGGTGAAGTGTAAAGAGTATGACTTTGCAGAACGAACAAAGCTCCAGCCTTCTACCCACTATATCAGCTGTAGGAAGGAGGGTGCTTGGGTGACAACCATTCATCCCAGGGTTGTCAAAGTAAAAGCTGCTACACTGTGTGCTTTGTGAGTGACTCAAGTGCTTTCTTCATGACTGACCATCATGGCAGCTACTTGTATGAATTCTTATAAGCCCAAAGGTCTCATGTTTAAGCTTACCTTCATTAACTTCCAGGTCCCAAGCGGTGCACCTGATGGCCCATAAGGTCAGAACCGCCATCAATGGGGAAGAAAAGGTTGAGGGATCAGTAGCAACAGTTTTAATATGTTGCATTGGGCATAACCGAAACCCGAAGGCCAGCGGAGATCAGAAAGTGACCAGGGCAGTTGTGTGGCAAAGCTTGCAGAGGGGAGGAAAAAGAAGGTAGAATTGAGTAGAAAGCAAAGGGAATCTTGGCTTCTTCTGTGAATCATCTGGAAATGTGTGATCAGACAGTCTAGGATTTCAAAACTTTCTTTCACGTGATGGAATGTGTTCTTGATGAGTGAGGAAAATTATATGTTAGGTGCTTCCAGTATTTTTAGTAATGAGGAAAGAGTATATGTTGGGCGCTTCCACTGTTTTAGTAATGAGGAAAGAGTATAATATTTAGGCGCTTCCACTGTTTGAAATGTAATAGCAAAGGGTTGTTGGAGTTCAAAATATCCACATTAAAGCTTTTATTGGTATTTGGAACCCAGACAAAGTGTTTGCTGGAGGCAGAGAGTTCCCAGGGAGGGATAGACAGCCCTGACTTTGGGAGGAAAGATAAGTAGGCACCTTCCCCAGGCTCGATGATAGGATCACAGGGTAGGAGGAGATGGCGGCGGCCTGAGGAGAAACTTGAAATAAGTCTTCCAGAGAAATTAAGACCAGAAACAAGGAATCAACTGAGGAAAAAAGATTAGAGCAGGCCAGGCAAGAAGTGTTGAATCAAGAATCCACAGGCAGTGGAGCCGAATGATAGTCAGTGGATCGCGCATTTGCCTGGCATACGGCCGACCCAGGTTCAATTCCCGGCATCCCTTATGGTCGCCTGAACATGGCCGCGAGTAGTTTCCTAGGAGTGCAGAGCCAGGGTAACCTAGGCATCACCAGGTGTGAAACCAAGGAAAAAAAAAGAATCTGAGCAGCACAGCAATAGAGGTTGAATTGAGGAGGGCACGATAAGGGAATTTGTAGAGACTGAAGTTTTGGGGTCTGAGCAACCCTTAGTATAGTGAAAGATACTTTATCCGCCTCACAGATCAGCATCCGTAGACAGACATTAGGCAAAAGTGGGGCAAAGGCCAAAGGGTGCTTTACTCTGCTGACCGCCATTCAGATTTTTAACTCTGGGACTAAATCAGAGTGTCTCCCTGTAGACATAGGGCTGAGGTTATGCTAGTCTGGGTTAGCTATTATTATTTTAATCCATGCAGAGGCTGGAGGACTATGGCAATTCTAGACTATAGCAGCAGAGATCAAGGATCCAGGGGCAAATCTCGAGAGTACCTAATTCTCTTAATTTGAGAGAGACTCTCGTTTTTTTTTTTTTTTGCAAATAGAAAGTTCTGAGGGTCCATCACTCAGAAGAAAGCTCTGAGTGAGCTAGGGAAACAAACTGAGCTCATCTACAGATTTGGGGCTCAGTTTAGGAAAAAATCTTCTGGAAACAAAAGATTCCTAAGTATGACCTGCTTTAGTGGGTAGAAAAAAGATCCAGACATGGCAGAGATAGAACCATCTCCAAGCATGAGATTTCCAGTCTTAGGCGTTGGCTTGTGAGTGGGAGGCCAATGTGTATGGCGCCTTGTTCATGCCGTGTCCCACTTTTCTTTTCTTAGACAGGGCATTGATACATACTCCCCAAAAGCCACATGATAATATTCCACTGCTATAATAAACATATCCCAGATCTCCCAGATTAGAGTCTCATGACCTCCACATAGTTTACAAGACTTCCATTCTAACAATGGAAGTAGAATCATCTAGACGAAGGTGGGAATATCACTACTGAAGTCTGAAAGATAGAGTCAAATGACCGCCCTTTTAATTACTAGCTGAGTTTCCCTCCAAATTACAACCTCCTCATCTATAAAATGTGGGTATAATACCTGTGGGGCAAGTTTGAATAAATCAGGCATAATGCCACCACTTCCAAGTAAAGTATTTTATTATACTATACTGATCTCCATCAATTGATTACCAATTTATTTATTGGTAAAATTCGTTTTTTGAAACATAAAAAAAAGTGACTAAGAAAGCCCCTAAATCAGGCTGATCCCCTGAGACCATACTTTGGACTGTAGCCGGGCGAGAATGAATCCCTGGGTTCAGTTTTAGAAGATACTTCTCTACTCCACCCAGCATCAGACATTCTTCAGCATTGTAGTCTTGGCATCAAAGCCCGTTTATGTTATGTGTTCACTAGAGAAGTGTATATAAGAGTTGTTGGAGAAGGAAAGTATCTGGAGAAATAATTCCAAAGTTTGATATAGAGTAAATTGGTACTTTGTTCTTTAATACCTGCCATGTAGACCAAAAGAAAATTTTATTAATAGTATAGTAGCAAGGGTTTTCTCTTCATATGTTCTAGCTCTTATTCCTAAGAGTTTAACTGAATTTGCCACAATATATTGATTTATTACTTTCCTCTATATCTTCTACTTTACTAGTAAGACAGTGAGGGTATAGGAGACCTCTCATGTAGAACATAAAAGCCCCCTCAAATTAAAATCTCATGAAAGTTTTTACACTGACCAAAGATAACAGGTTTCCTCAGTCACTCCCCAAAATAAATGACTGTCTTACAGTTTGGTTTCTGAAACAATTGTTCTATAGAATCACTGTATCCCCTTTGTATCACTGTCTTCCGTTCATCTTCAGTTGCTCGAAGCGGGCCCCAGTAACATCTCCATGTAATCTATTCTCTTGCTGAAGTAGAGGCCCAAGGCATCCCTTACTCAAGAACATAAAGCCTCAATCAGTTCAGAATGAGTCAATAATTATCCACTATTATTAACCTTCCTCTCTGTTCTAGCACTTGGGTAGCTTGCCAGGCTCTGCATTGTGTTAACACTACCATTCTATAGGCATCTCAGTCCAGCATTGCCAGTGAACTGTCATTTGGTGCTGTTAGGCTACAGTGGTTGGGGTTCTGAGCGAGAAAGTCGGATGGCAAAATGGGTATTATGATGTAGGGTTCTCGAGCTTCTTGAGGCTCTGCAGGGTGGTGATGGGACTGAACCCACCATCACTCCAGGGCTTTCTCGTGGCGGCTGGTCTGGGAGCTGACTAGCAGCTCTATAGAATACAAAAAAAAATCGAAGTTCATCCCATATCATTTTGTGAATCCATTTTTAATCATGAATCAAATGGGCTTTCTAACACTGCATTACCCAGACACACCTCCCCCCTTCTATGACCATGGTGGCCTCCCACACCCCCATGATTCTGCCCTACTATGAGGCTGATGGTGTCTGGGACTAGGATTCATGCTTTATGCTTTATCTGCTGAAAGAGACCAGGAAGAGGCAGGACAATCCCATCAATTCTGCCCTCAACCCAACATATCCTAAAAGTGGTCAGAGACCAGAGAGGGGTCAAGAGTCTATGGAAGGAAACAGATATTAAGATCGGAGGTAACCACCATCTGCTATCTCAGAACTACCACCTACTCATAGTTGTTAACTTCTAGGTGCTTTAGCTCTGAGTACTTGTCTTGTACATTAAACTTGGAGTTAGCTGTGTAGAACACAGTAAAAATAGTCAGTCCCCTACTCCAAGCTATACTTGGAAGCTGTGTCATGGGAGACAACTGGTAAACTACAGTTGAAGACCTACTGGCTGCACGGATAGAAGGGTAACCAGTTTTACCGAGACTCAGGAAAATTCAGCCCATGTGTGGTCTCAGGTAAAGGTTGTTTGGAGGGATGTCAAAGCTCTTGAGCAGGGAGCTAACATTCTCTTGTTGCCAATGTAAAAACAACTTTCCTTCTGGCTCCCAGCTGTGGGCAGGGTGTTCAGGATCTACAGTCTCAGATTACCCATATCTGAATTTGGTTAATCATATAGTTTCTGATGACCTTTCTAAGTGTCAAATCTGAAGATGAACGAGTTATCTGTTTATATCTTTGTCAGTTTATTAGTACTCACGTTAGCAAGAAGTAACATCACGGCAGGGTAGTAGGTACAGATGTTTCAGCATACAGTGATCTATCTGAAGCGAGGCTCTTTCAAACCACTAATTGTATAACATAGCAGAGCCTTTTCTATATAAACTTTGAAATGGCTTGCTATCAGTAGACTTGACAATGAAAGATTAGAAATGATACAGGGTCTCGAGGTGCCTGGCTTTCTCTGAGTTCCAGCTCTCTTCCCTGTCACTCGAAATTTTAGTCTCCTCCCACATAATGCTTGTCAGGATGAACTAGGGGACAGATGTGCTGTGCTGTAGACAGTTGTTCAAATTGGTATGTTGCTTAATATCCTCTTATAATAAAAATACAAATGCATGCTGGCCCAAAGCAGAGGTATATGTATTTTAAATACCTAATCCAGTTGCCTCTGGCACCAATACTTAACTTGCAGCTGTGACCAAGAAAACAGGGCTCAGGCATATTGGGGGTGGAGGTGGGGCAATAAATACATTTTATTGGAAAAATTCTTGCAGTAAACTGGAAAAACAAGGGAGTGGGAGTGGAGAGCACAATTCTGCTCTCAAAGGAGGAACTTTGATGGTGATTTATTTGGAGAAAGAGTGATAGATGGCCTCCGATTTCCTTACGGGCATCTATGATGCAAAGAAGAAATAGACAGTAAGATGTTTGCAACTGGTGTTCCCAGCCCACTAGTGAACTACTTTGTGGGTTTTTTGTTGCCCAGGGAGAGCCAATCTTCTTTCACTCATTCAGTCAATAATTATTTGACTGTTGTCAGGAAGCATCAGGTGCTCAGATTCTGTAAATGAGGTTAAAGCCCTTATCCGTTGAAGGTGGAAGAAATCCAACAGATCAAACAGCAAATTATTGCTCAGTAGGTGAGATATAGGTGTTGACAGTGCCTGGGGAAGAAAAGGAAGCTTGGAGCGGTCACGCGTGGAGATGGGCTAAAGCACAGCTACATGGCAGTCGGAGAAAAGACAACTAAACTAAGACCTGCTCCTAACTGCTGGAAACCCATGGCCAGGAGAGAGAACGCTCTCACAGGCAGAGGAATAGTGAAAATTGGCGTGCCACAGGGAGGCTGCGAGGAGACTGTTTGTGGGAGGAAACCGGTGAGTGAGTGAGCTGGGAGAGGTGGCCATGTTCGAGGAGGCCATGTTCGAGGTCTGCTTTGGGCCAGCATGCATTTGTATTTTATTATAAGAGGATATTAAGAGCGATGCCTGGGCCTTTAACTGTCTGTGCAATTAAGACCCTCAGATGAGGCTGAGGCCATTTCTTTGTTCTTGGGTGGCCGTAAGAAGGATTTGGCGTTAACCCGGTAGAAGAGTAAAAAGAAAGGGGCAAGGTAAGATTCTACCACGCTTTGGCCTTTGAGACCCTGCAGCCTTCGCCTAGATATTTTCTAATCATGAGGTGGGCTTTCTAAATACTGAAGGAAGATGTGATACCATGCTAGACATTCGACTTTATTGAGAGAAAAAAAGAAGTGGAGGAGGAAAGAACTAAAGCAGGGAGATTAAGTTCTTTTGTTTGTGTCTTTACTAAACTCATTATCTTGAAGGTCTTCTGCACACCAAATACTGTTCTGGCATGTCTGAGATGCAAAAGTAAACAAGAACAAACACAATTTCCTGCTTGTGGATAAGGAATTGCACCTAAGTTTAAGCTAGTTAGTGAACATACAGAGCAATAAGGGAATAATTAAACAGGGAAGGGCGTGAGGTCATGGGGGAGGAGTCATTCAGAGAGAAAACTTCCAGCCATACCACTGTAGGAGGAAGGAAGGCAGTAGTTATTAGATGATTACAGGATTCACTGGCGTCTTAGGTATGTGGTTGGGGAGAGGATAAGGGATTTTTTTCTCTTAGGAAGAAGTGTTGTGTGAGGAGTGGATATTGGATTTGGCGCTGGGCCAAACTGTATTTGAGATGCCCTCAGTTATCTTTATTGGGAGTTGATTCTAACATCACCTAAGCGCAGCTTTAAGTCACTGAATGTCTTTCATTCTTCTGGGAGATGGGACTCTTTCAACATTATGAAACCAGTGGAGGATAAGAGAGATTGCGTATAGGAGGTGACTCACTTGACTTGAATCCAAGCTAACTCAGGTTTAATCCCCAGGACTGTGGTCTCTGAGCACAGAGCCAGGAAGTAGTAACTAAACCCCCCCCAAAAATAACCAAGTGGATATTTTTAGATTCCCTGAGAAAAGAGCCAGAATGGAAAAAACTCATGTTTAGGTCTATTTGTGATATATTCATTCAGGGCTACTACTTTTTCTTATTGTATTGTAGGTCAATTTACTATAATAGGTTCATAGCAGATGCCTATAATGGACTTTCCCCGAAAAAGTGAAAGGTGTAGTATCATAGCACCCATTTAATGAAAGGTTTAAAAATGTTTCATGAATGAAGGGGCCTGAGTGATAGCTGTTGGTAGGGCATTTGCCTTGCACTGGCCGCCTGAATTTGATCTCTGCCCCCAAATGGTCCCCCTGGCACCATCAGGAATTGATTCCTGAGTGCAGAGCCAGGAGTAGTCCCTGAGCATTGCTAGGTGTCACCCAAAATTTTATTAATATTTTTTGAATGAAGGAAACATAAAACTTGCATAATTTCTTTTTAATTAATTTGGAGCACAAAAGACTCTAATCTTAGAAATTCTTATGCTTATTTGCATTAAACTAAAAAAACATTTTTATTCCTTCACAGTCATGAACTTTTGATATTTTTAACTCAAATTTTATGAAAGCATCTAATATGAGTTTCCTTTATTATTTTACTTTATATTTTCAAATAACTCCTTATTCAGACCTTATCCTTACAAATAGGGTCTATTTTTTCTCTTTGAAATAGGGTCCAAACATAGCAATTATCAGTGACGATTTGAAATTTTATTTATTTATTTATTTATTTATTTATTTATTTATTCTTTGTTGCTTTTGGGTCAGACCCGGCTATGTTCAGGGTTACTTCTGGCTCTTCCACAGGAATTACTGCTGAGCTCAAAGGACCATATGGGATGCTGAGGGGATTCGGGCCTGGGTCAGCCGCGTGCCAAGGCAAATGCCCTACAGGGCTGTGCTTTCTCCTCCGTGCTTCTTGGTTAGTAAAGCCTACTGGTTTATTTATTTATTTTTATTGTTTACAGTTTAGATTATAGAGGTTACAACAGTGTTGATGGTTTACAGATGTTGGTGTTACGGATCAGGTGATAGGTAGGGTTAGACCGACTTTGCGGCTGATCAGTTTTGTCCTTGGCACCAAATATAATCCCCCATGTACAGCCTGGAGTGATTTCTAGGCGTGGTGGATAAGCCCTGAGCACCACTGGGTGTATTACAAACGAAACAAACCAAAGAAGTAGTGTTGATATGCAGAGTCGCTCGCACCTGCCACTGAAGTGTGCGCGACCCTCACTACACCCTGGTCCAGCCTTCCTACCGCGGCTCCAACTCCTATTCTTTAAGGATTGGCAGCCGCGGTTTTGGCATATGCTGCCCTCCTGGGTCCCCATCCACGGCTCAGAGCCCCCATCGCTCTCCCATGTTCTTCGATTCGTTCCATTCTGCCTACGTTGAGACACAGGGGCCTTCCCACTCTCTCCTGCCGTCGTGTGATGGAACAAATTATAAAGCAAAGCCGTTTGCTTACGCATGTCTAAATTGATAACAGCAACCAAGTGTGGAGCTTTTTCTACTGGGTGGACACTTAAAAGTTGTTTTGGTGCAGGAACCTGTTTTTATCCTCATTGCAGTCCACAAAGCAAGCATTAAAAATAATTGAGAAAGACAAGGCGGGCGCCGGTGAGATAAGATAACTTCGCCGAGGTCAGTCAGACAGGTGTAGGGAACATTCTCCTTGACCAGCCCTCTTTGAACTTGAGTCCAGACACTGGCTTTGCACCTTGCTCGAATCTTTGATTTGCCCAAAACAATAGTTTTACAGCAGAAACTCTGTGAGGTTAAGAATGTTAGTGATCTTTCCTTTATTATGTGTGCTTTCTATGACCACTGAGGATTTAGTGTGCTTGGAGACCAGGGCAGAGGTTGTGGTAGAGAAGATAAATAATAACACAGAAAGCCCAAAAACACGGAGCCCAATCATTTGCAAAGGAAGTGTTCCCTTATTTCCAGAGCTCCCGGCAGAGTTTAGGCTGTTGATAATCTTAGAAAGTAGTTCTGGATTTTCATCCAAAACTAGTAGCTTACATCTCAACTTTCTACTAATCCTTTTGTGTCCATTATAACATATTGTTTTAATCAGTAATTAAGTTCCAGAAATATTTCAATGATATGTCATATTTACCTGATTTTTGAGCTGGAACATCTTTCAGAGAAAAATTGGTGAATATTTACAAGACAATGAAAGAAGAAGTTAGTGGTTTGTTTCACAAAATGCTTTTTCTTTCCTGATGCGAGAGTTTCCACAGTGCTTTTCATTTTAAGTTTAGGGGTTGGGCATGTGGAACAGTAGGAAAGCTTGTTCACTTACAGGTGTGAGACCCTAGGTTCAATACATAGGAATAAGTTCATATTCAATAAAACTCACCTTTGGCATTCCAGTTCTTTGACTTTTGCATAATATTAGATTCCTTCAGCCAAACACCACAGACAAATTCCAAAAGTCCTGTCCACATTTTTAGCATTTCATAAGTGAATATCTGATATTGTAAATGCTGTGACCTTCTTTACTGTGATCCTATTTCCATGACCATTAATTATTTCTATCAGTGCCTCTGCTTTCACTTGCTCTTCTTATATATCCAACCTCTCTGAAGAAACTGAGGCACATTAAATATATGCCTATTTATATCTCTGTATTCATGATTTTTAAAATACAGTTGAGCATAGTGACTATTTGCATTAGGCCGAGAAAACTGTTATTCAATGCAAAATATATTTTAGCCATCAGAAAAAATGAAATTCCTCACACCAAAATAGATTCCAGCTGGAGCAAAAAAAGAAGAATTATCTAATCTTCCGTGCCAAATACCACAAGGCAAATTTTGTTTTGATTATTTGGGACCCAGGAAGGCCTTTCTATAATATCCCCAAAGATTTCCATGGAAGAAGATTGATCAATTCTATTCTAAAGGCATCAAAGTGTATGTATAGGCATCATTACATAAATGCAAAGACAAAAGGTAAAGTGGAGGAATATGTTTAGAATAATGGATAAGTCAATTGGTAGGTGCTTGTATATATGTATTAACTATGTAACTACTGAAGTATAAAGTAGAGATATAGCTGTTTTAATGAAAGGTACTTAAAACAGAGAATTTTGAAATTTGTCTCATTCAGGTAGCATAAATGCAAGACAAAGGAAAACAAGGGTACTGCTCCTTATCAGATTCCCAAGGTCACGTAGTACCCACTCCTACAATGCTGGTAAAGACGTGGAAACTTTTCATACTCCTTACGCCTAAAGGATTCAAAATTGGTCTAACTTCTCAAGAGGACAATTTTACTGTTGTATGATGGAAAAGTACATGTAAATATGTATATATATATATATGACTCTCTTGACTACCAGAAGTAACCACCACATAGAAACAATATTAATTCACATTTGTTGGGTCATGTCACATTTACTGAAGTCTCCACTGCAGTATGGATTAAAATAAACAATTGGTAATAGCTTAAAATATCCACTAATATGGAATACGTTAACTCTTAAAAAGAGGACTACTCTATGAATTCATGGAACAGCGTTTGAGTACCTGGGACCCTGGAAGTTGTAGAGTAGTGAGAACCGAGCGCAGCGGGCAAGGCCAGGGCTGTACCGCTGTTGGAGGGTGGGACCTGGTCTGTTGGGCATGGTTTGCTCCCTTATCCGAGTGAGAATGACGTAGTCCTTTGAGTTTGAGAGCTTTTACCATCAAATACAGTGACTTTTAAAGTTCTTAAAAAATATTAGTATCTTAACCTACTTATTCACACATAGGCAGAAGGTGGGGTTGGGGGTTGGGGGCCGTTCATAGAATTCTTAGGAACACTTTTGCATCCAGAATTCCGGTGCAAGTTACCTGAAGATTGGGTCTGAGGGCATCAGGTTGCGTCCATGCCCGAGGACCAGGCTTTGTTACTGGAGCACGGGAGTTAAGCATGAGGCATTTCCATTCTCGGCAGCTGCTGACTCGCTTTCACACTATCGGCTTGAAGGTCCCAAAGTCCAAGTGTGCACATGCTGCCTTAAAGCACGCTCTTTCACTTCAACACCTCAGAGTCCCAAGTGACTTCCAAAAATGACCGTGAACAGAGGCAGGGAGAAAGTGCCTCAGTACTGCCCCCTGAGCCGCCCTCCACACACACACACACAAAACTAACACACACCCCATGTACTGCCCCTAGTACTGCCCTCCACACGACACAC
>JAJIBD010032303.1:0-101101 GCA_021461705.1 Cryptotis parvus
ATAACAAATTAACCTTTCTTTTTAAAACTTTTTATTCTACCACCATAAGATATACAATTGCAAAGATGTTCATGATTGGGTTTCAGTCATATACTGTTCCAACACCCATCCCTCCACCAGTGCCCTATTCCCATCACCAATGTCCCCAATTCCCTCCCTTTCCCCTAACCTGCCTCTATAGCAGGCACTTTTTCTTTCCTTCTCCCTTTTTCTTCTCTCTTCTCTCTTTTCTCTTACACATTGTGGCTTTCCTTATAGACATTTAGGATTACCATGCAAATCCCTTTGTATGTATTCAATGCTCAGTTCTAGCCTGTCGTTACTATTTCTCACTATTAGTAGAACACTGGAATGTATTTATATTCCACTAATGAAAGCAGTCATTCTATATCTGTCCTTTTCTGACTAATTTCACTAATTCTGACTAATTTCTCTCAGCATAATAATCTCCATATCCATCCATTTGTGGGTAAATTTCATGACTTTGTCTTTTTGACAGCTGCATAGTATTCCATTGTGTATATATACCACAGTTTCCTTAGCCAGTCTTCTGATCTTGGGCACTCAGATTGTTTCCAGATTCTGGCTATTATGAATAGTGCTGCAATAAATATAGAAGTGCAGATTGTGTTTCTGCTGTGTGTTTTTGGATCTCCAAGGAATATTCCCAGGAGTGGTATTGCTGGGTCAAATGGGAGCTCAATATCAAGTTTTTTGGAGGAATGTTCATATTATTCTCCAAAAGGGCTGGACCATATGGCATTCCACCAATTGTGGATGAGAGTTCCTCTCTTCTTGCATCCATGCCAGCAATGGTTGTTCTTGCTCTTTTAAATGTGTGCCAATCTCTGTCGTGAGTGATGATATCTCATTGTTTTTTTATTTGCATCTTCCTGATGATAAATGATGAAGAACACTTTTTCATATGCCTTTTGGCCATTCGAATTTTTTTCTTTTTGGAAGTTTCTGCTCATTTCTTCTCCCCATTTTTTGATGGGGTTGGCTGTTTTCTTCTTGTAAACTTCTACCAGTGCCTGATATATCATAGATATTAACCCTTATCAGATGAGAGTTGGTTGAATATTCTTTCCCATTCTGTGGATTGTCTTTGTATCTTGGTCACTGTTTCTTTTGAGGTGCAGAAGCTTTTCGGTTTCATATTGGAACACCATATTTTATATTCTCTTACTTCTGTATAAATATACAAACTCGAACTTTATTAATCTCTACATATGTCTTAAAAATTTATAAAAGCAAAATATCGTGGTCGCTTCTCTAGTGTCATATTTATGGGACCGCCATATGGGAAATTAATTTTATATTAATTTATAAAAATAATAAAATTAATTTATACTAATTTTGATATTATCAAGACACATCATATTAATGTTTCTTGTCAATATTAAACCAGTCAAAAAAGTCAAAGAAGTTCAAAAATGGAAAGAAGTCATTCTTCCTTGCAAAGAGAAGAGAGGAAAGAAGTCATTCTTCCTTGCAAAGAGAAGAGAGTAAGTGGTTTTCCCTGTATAAGAAGCTATTATGACTAAAAATGACATTACAAGTGGAGTGTTATTAAGTGTATAGGAAGGTAAACAAATCCCCATTCCCTCTTTTTCCCGCCTTCAGCTCCCCTAGGTAATGCATTGGGGAATGCATTGGTTGCTTTACCTGTATAGGTTTATGTTAATGTTTGGTAGCAGCATTTTGTTTTTGTTTTAGAGAACCACCCTTCCTTCATTTTCCATTGCTTTAGAGGGATTGTTTAGCAACCTGTCAGATTTTTGTATTAATGTTGTCTTTACAGAAGCTGTTAGGAAGAATTTTTTGTCTCTTTGATATTTTGGAAGAATTTGAGGATTGTAGGTAAGAAATCTTTGAAGGTTTGGTAAAATTAATAGTGAACCTATCTGAGATTTTCAGTGTCTTAAATTGTTTACTCGTGATTGGTTTGCTCTTCCACCTGTATTTACTATTCAATCTTGTGGTTATGACTCAAATAATGCCTCTGTTTCTTTTAAGTTCTCCAGTTTAGAAACATAAGGGGATTCATAGAAACCTCTCAAAATCTTCTGTGTTACTGTGGTATCTGTTGCAATTTTATTACAGTCTGTTCACACCATTGTAAAGGATCTTTTCTTTAAGTGGTTTTTCAGTCCCCTCTTTTTAACAACATTTAAATTTACTTCCCGTTCCCACTTTCCTTCTCTAGTGTTGTTGTTGCAATGGCCTGGGGTCACACATCAGGTCTCACGGCTTGTATACCTGGTCATGGTACTCATCAAGGTCTGTATGTAATTCTTTGGTTGTGATACTTGTGTCAGCTCACAGAAGTCAGTCTTAGTTGAGGCACACAAGATACAGCTTGGTGTCTTCAGGGGCTTGCTACAGTGCTAACACATGTGTGCTAACTGGGGAATAACAGTTTCTAGTTATAATAGTTGCACATCTATTTAGTTACCATTTTTGACCCTTTTGTGGTGATTATACACACCTGGCTGTGATATAATGGAAAATTCCTTGAAATGACAGGGATCAGAGAAAGCAAGTTCCACAAGTTCAAATAACACCAGGTCCAATCATGACACATGTGTGACACTGGGAATTTGGAAATGTGACCATAATCTTGCAAGGCAGCTGCTCTGTCACTCTGCTAATCCTCTGGGGCCTCTCTGATGTGACGTCTACTAGCTGCTGAGGAATCGGAGTGCTATGCCATGTGTTAATTTCTAGCTTAAATTACTGGTGGAATGCTTGTATCCTTCCATTGTACTTAACAGTGAAACCATGATTCATTATCAAGCACATAAAAAGAGTCTGTTTAATGTTTTGATGAAAATAACACTGCTGACTCCAACTCTCCTAAAAACAGCACAGGGGCACAATATTCTTTCTTTTCTTTTCTTTTTTTTGCTTTTTGGGTCACACCCGGCAATGCTCAGGAATTACTCCTGGCTCTGCACTCAGGAATTACTCCTGGCAGTGCTGGGGCGACCATATGGGATGCTGGGGATCGAACCTGGGTCGGCCACATGCAAGGCAAACACCTTACCCGCTGTGCTATAGCTCCAGCCCTGGGGCACAATATTCTTATCTAGGAACTGTTTCCCAGGTCCTGTATCATTGACATTATGCTAGACTCCACAGTAAACATGCTTCAACAAATTACGAAGTGCAGGATATGTAAAGGCACCTACTACTGCAATCCTTGATTGCAGAAGAGATCCAAAAAAATAAATTATACAAAAAATAAATTTTGTACCTATAAAAATATATGGCATTCGAGTTGAACAGAGGAAGTTAAGCAGGTATTGAATAAGGGACAGAGTGTATGTGGAGATGGCATTGTATATGGCAATGGCGAGTACTTAATTTCACAGCACGGCATTTGCGTAGAAAAATCTTTCTCTAAAAGTGAAGCATGATGATGCAATGTTGAGGTGAGATATCTCTGAGTTAGAATGAAAGGTATTCTGAATAGATTTTTAACGGATATTTCATTGAGAAAAAAAAATTCTACGAATGAGCATACCTTTAGAAAATATACTGTCTAGACGTGCTACCAAAACGGACCGCATAGCTTTTATATCTCAAGGGCTATCTTACATATTGTTCCTGTGCACTAAAGTTTAGTTTCATTTTTCGCTTCTGAACCAGTTTGACACAATATATGAATAATAAGGACTTCTCAATCTTTAAAAAGTTGGGTTAAGGCGACACCGGATTTGGGACTCAACTTGAAAAAAAACTTTCTCTTAGTTCTATCTGGGCATAAACAAACTGCCCAAACCCATCCTCACCTGAACTACCGAGTCAATTTCGTTTTCCAGCAACACTCCGCCTTTTGCTTGAATGCATTAACTAAAATTTATAGAGAAAAAAATAAAGTGGAAAGAGAAGACGAAAAGAAATAAGCGCTAGTCCAGTCTCAGGCTGGCATGACAAGATATCGCGAGATACGCGAAGTGCCGACTGTTCCCAGCAAGACCGCGCGAGCCGACCTCCCGGGGCGGGCCGCGGCGTGGCTCCGCCTTTCCCCGGTGCCGGCGCGCGGTGGCGGGAATTTCATGGCTTTACCAGCTAGTTTACACCGATTCTTGGATTGAGCTTTTGGTCTCGGTGACTGAGTCTGGACAGGTACGACGTGCGCCCAACAAGAGGTGCGGGGGACCAAGACGCCCGCTTCTGTGATCCAGTGGTCGCTGCGGTACGCGGACCTGGTGGGACCTGAACCCCCACGCCCATCCCAGCCCTAACTCGGTAGATCAGGGACTGGAGTCCGACCCTGTTGATCCCCACCGGGAATCTGCACGGGACACTTTTCCTGACGCTTTGGGGACCCTGGTGCTGGGAGGCAGCACAGGGCGCAGGTCGAGGCGGGCTCGGAAGTTTGAAAGGTCTTCCTAGAACATTTCTTTTCCCCTCCACTCTGCGGGCCTTGCAGCCGGGGATCGCGAGGGCGGGTTTTAAGCTCCCGCCAGTCCGTCCAGAAGGCCTTGATGCGGGGATTGGTGGGGGTGTTTTCCTGTTTCTCGTTCCTATGCACCCTTTGATTTCTCTCCCGAACTCTTCCAGGTCAGTTTCAGTTTCCCTGCCCACTCTTCCTCCGAAAGTCTTATCAAAACTCTTGGGAGCCCCTACTGATAACTTCATGAATTCCCTGCATTTTAGGAATCGAAGAATGGAACATTGTCCTGCTGCTTCGATGTGCCTGACAGACAGCTTGGAGTTAGAGCTGGGGACCGAATGGGTGCAAAGCCTCTTGCTTTTCTTGTGCTTTTGATTACAGAGGAGGAGGAAAACATTTTTCTGGAGAGTCCTACCTTTCCAGCGGCGCTCTTAAGCGGTAAGGGCTGGGAACCCAAGACTTTGTATTTATTTCCCTCCATGTTTTCCATCAGTTGGTTAGACTTGTCATTTAATAGTGCTTTTAATAATAAAAACTTTGCTGTTCTCCAAGCTGTTTTTTTTTTTTTTGTGTGTGTTGGCTTGGTAAATTACACTTGTTCAACTGATCTGCTTGTTGCATATATAAAACATTGTTTGGTAATAGGAATTTCCTTGCACTGTGGACCGTTGCCTATCGTGTGAGGCACTGGGTTCCATTCTTGCTCCTGTCCCTCTCTGCACCCCCTCAAAGAAAAAAAACACGCAGATTTTGTTGCCTGGGTTCTTTCTAATTCATTGTTATCTATACTATTTTTTTTTTTTTGGTGGTGCGGCGGGTGGGGGTGGGGGGTCACATCCGTTGATGCTCAGGGATTACTCCTGGCTCTGCACTCAGGAATTACTCCTGGTGGTTCTTGGGGCACCATATGGGATGATGGAGATGGAATCCTGTTGGCTGCTTGCAAGGCAAAGGCCCTACTACTGTGCTATCGCTCCAGCTCAAGTTATTTTACTTACTGATGTCTTGCAGACTTGAAATGTACCAAATTGTGTACATTCTCAGGTATGTTTTTATTTCAAAGTCCTTGTTTTGGGCTGGTGTACACATTGTGGTAAAACTGTCAGTGAAATATTTGGGGACTTCCTGCTGGGGCAGTTGACTTCAGAAAGGTAACCATTTTTTGTTGATTTATATTGTATCTTGTTTGAGAGGTTGAAAGATATATTACGCAACTTGATTAAGTGCTTCTCCAGACTTATTTCAGAGTATTCTTTAGTTTTTTGGGGAAAAAAAGCCCCTGCTGGGGTTAAGTTTAAGTTTTCACTGAGGAACATTGAAGAAGATATGTAAAATTATGTTCCTAGAGTGCATTCTGCACACATCTTTAGTATGTGTGTGTGTGTGTGTGTGTGTGTATGCATTTGACTTTTATCACAGACAGAATGGTTTGGTCACAGACAGAATGTAAATTTTAATAGTCTAGCTGTAGTTCTGATTATGTAAGGTGCCAAGGCATCTCTTGTCTTTAACATTATTGTTGGGGCCAAACATACAGCAGGTAGGTCTTTTGCCTTGTATACAGCCTACCTGGCTTTGAGACCTGGCATCCCATGTGGTCCGCTGAGCACTGCCAGGAGTAATTCCTGAGTGCAGAGCCAGGAGTAACCCCTGAGCATTGCTGGGTGTCATCCAAATTAAAAAAAACATTGTTGTAGACTTGTGGTCTCTAATAATGTGTGTATGTATATATTTACAGAATGTCAAAAAAAGACATGTTATAGGTTTCAGTACGTGTATTAAAGAGATTAAATCAGAGTTTTCATAATTTCAGACTAATTTTGAATCTTGATCCTTTACCAACTAATTTTGAAGAAGATACAGTGGAAATATTTGGCATTCAGTGGGTTACTGAAACGGCACTAGTGGATTCATCTAGAGTACTCTTTCACTTATTCAGGTATGTTTTTTAGCTTTCTCCCTTTCCTTTTAACAGAGTGTAGGTATTATTTATTTTCTTTTTTTTTTTTGCTTTTTTTGGGTCACACCGGGAGATGCTCAGGGGTTACTCCTGGCTCTTTGCTCAGGAATTTCTCCTGGCGGTGCTCGGGAACCATATGGGATGCCAGGGGATCGAACCCCGGGCCGGCAAAGACCGGCCGCTTGCAAGACAAACGCCCTACCCGCTGGGCTATCGCTCCGGCCCATATTTTCATGAGTTAACTTGCTGGTGGTTTTGTGATTGTTGTTCATTTGATCATTAGTAACAGTGATTACACAGTGATGCATGTTAAAGGGTCACAGTTTTAAATTAATGGGTTTAAATGATTCACATCATTTTTTTGCTTTTCTATATGTGACATCATGTATTGAAGAGAAATGTTTAAGGCCTTGAACCACATTATAGTTTTATGAAAAAATGAGATCAATTTACTTATTTAATTGCTTCAGTCTTTCTATGTGCTTTGGAGGGCAGGGTAAGTTTGAGCCACTCCTAACTCCAGGGTCTATGAGGTGTTGGGGATTGACCCTGAGACTCACATCTCTAAGCATGAGCTCCAGCTATTTGGACTATCTAGTCTCTTTCGGTATTATTTAGAGGATGAACTCACTTTCCACATGAATCATTCAGACTGTTAAACTGTGTAACAGAAATATATTAATATGATTAATTTGGGTAGCATTGAACGTTCAATGAAAAGTCTCAAATGTCAATGTAAATAGAATACCATAATGAATCTTAATATACCCTCCTGCAGTTACTGTAAACATCAATTTTATCACATTTTTAAAATTGTGTCAGTCCCCCTCTTTTGAGAGAGATATATTTGCATATATGTAAGTAACATATATTAAATATATATTTAAATTACATCTATAAATATATGTAAATAAATTACATGTATAAATTATATATAGAGATTACAGGGTATATAGGATGTAAACATTTTATATACATAAAAAAGTTTGAGTCCTATATACCCTGTAATCTTTCCATACCTTAAATCAGCTATCCTGCTATCATGTTATCTTACCACCAAATACTTGAGTCTGCTTTTACTAAAAATATGAACTTTTTTGCTAGGTGCTTAGCTCAGTGGAGGAGCTGATGCTTCACCTATTAAGGCCTTGCATTCCATTGATCTCAGTATTCCTCTTTCCAAATATGAACCTTTAAAACATTAATACCATCTTATAGAAACAATCAGCAGCATTAAAGTAATTTTTATTCTTTAAAACCTAGTCCATATTTATATGTTTGATGATTCAAAGCAGAATAAGTTATTACAGGTAAATTATCTAAAAACACATGAATGGAAAGGTGAAAGATTTCTCATTCTCATATAGTGGGTATGAAGAAATATGAAATACTGTGCGACTATCAGGGAAATAAAGTTATGAAAATAGCTTATAGGTGGATGGAATGGATAGTCTCCTGCTGACTGAAATGAGTCAGGAGAGGGACAGACATAGTATGATTGTACTCATTGTGGGGGTAAAAAACATAATATGAAAACATAGTACCCAAGACCAGTAGAAACAAGGGCCAGGAAGATTGGTCCACGGTTGGAAGCCTGCTTCAAGTGCTTGAGGAAAACGCAATTGAGATAGGGAAGGCACGACTATGATACGATAGTGGTAAAGGATCACTCTAGATAAGAATTGCATGCTGAATGTAGGTAAAGGAACAAATATGATAACCTCTCAGTATCTGTATTGCAAACCATAATGCTCAAAAAGGAGGGGAGAGAGAGGTAAAACAAAATGCCTGATAGAGACAGGGGTGGGCAGGTGTTGCAGAAGTGAAAAGGGGGACATTGGTGGTGGGCAATATAAACTGGTGGAGGGATGGGTGCTAGAACGTTGTATCTCATGGAGATTCAATTAAAAAAAAAAACATACCTGCACTTCTTGTAGATGTGACGACCTTAGGAAAAAACGTCCTGAATCAGTGTGATATTCTGTTTTCTGTTGGGAGAGCAGACTTAGTGGGCGGAATTTCTAATGCAGAATATATTAGAATGAGTTGAGTCTTTATTCAGTACATAATTCATGAGTACAGGGTAATCATTAACAAGTTAAAAAGGCAGCTAGGGAAAATAGCAAGAAGTTACTTTCAGAAATTAAAATTGAGCATCACAAGTATGGTATGTTTTCTTCATAATGCTCACCTTCAATATATCTTTTTTATGCTCTTGTTGCATATAAGTATATTGTATATGGTTTAACTTTTCATTATTTAACTGTTTAACCTAGATTTTTATGTACCTTAAGCTTCTCGAAGATACAAATAATGCTTATTGATAAATGAAATCTTTAAGACTTGATATCATTTCTGACATATGTTGCTTTTAATAGATATTTTTTTGGAAGTTCATTCGAAGCTATGTTTTGTCTTATCAGATTTCCACTGCATAAAATTGATAATGTAATAAACATTTCCAAAGTATTAAATATTGCTCTGAATCTGAATATTTGTTCAGATTGAGAAGCATTGAAGCTGGCTGTGTAAAAGATTTGGAAACATTATCTTGCAATTGTTACATGCTTTCAGCTTTCCTAAAATTAACTCTTATCCAACTCTTTGTTAACTTAGGCAGCAACTATACAACTTGGAAACCTTATTACAAGCCAACTGTGATTTTGGTAAGTTTTAAGCTTGCTCAAAGGAAAAATGAATGGTGTTCTATTACAGGCGTATTACACTTAGCTACATGGTGGACCATTGGGCTGTTTTTAATAATATGGAAGAAGGTGTAGATCAGAAGTTCAGAGTAGAATATAATTAATGTTCAGAAAAAGTATGAGCGCAACTTTTTTTGTAGCTGAGCTTATGATACACTCTACCTCTAATTGTAGGTAAAATTGATAGAAAACTAATCATCTCTGAGATGACTTGTTTTAGTAGGGGGAGTTAGATGGACAATTTATGCTTGACTTTTTGCTTTCTTCCTGGTCTATTTTTGTGCTGTTTTTTTTGCCATATAATGGATTATTGCTAGAGTAAGTATTGGTATAAATAAGACAGTGAAGGGAAGTGCTGCAGTGGAGAAATGGGTAACAAACACATTGGACTTCAGTGATGAAAGATAGTCGAGGGAATTTAAGGACAATATGCTCTAGTACAGACTAGCTGCTTCTCCTTTGTGGCACTTTTGTTAAACGTTGTTTATTTACTTTTGAATGAAGCAAGATAGTTTTGTTTCTTTATTTTTTAAGCCACAGTCATAGGTAGTAGATTCTCTATTTTTATATTTTGTTTTTATGTGATTTATGTTGTCTCATTCAGACATGATCATAAAGAGATTTTATTTCCCACTATAATTAGGGGTTGGGCTTGACTAATAATTTATATGAATAGAGTTTTCATTTCAGTGGGAGAATGTTGCAGGACTCCTTTAAGGGCCGCTGCATCCGGCTCAAAACATTAGCACAGTAAAGGCCCTAGGTGAGATGCAGGGAGGGATTACCTAAGGGCATTGACCCTCCCTGCTTTCCATAACAATGGGAGGAAGGTCTGAGTTGCAGGGGGTATAAACTAGCCAGTTTTTACTCTCGGCGCTTCTTTGGGGGCGTTGCTCTTGCGCCCTGCTTGGAGATCTTCTTCTCCTTTCCAAAGCCTTTAACGTGGTGGTCGCCATCTTGGCCTACGTGGCTGGGGTTCTAGCCTGGAATCCTAAGCATCGGGTTTTCTTTTTGCTGATTTGTATGCCTGAACCTGTGATAAGTAAAGCCTTTTAAAACTGCATCGGTTCCTGAGTGTTCATCCGTTCCTCGCCGGCTGGGGGAGGACCCGCTTCCCGGCACTGTCGGGACCGGCGGCGCCCGACAGGAGAATATCAGGACTTACTAGCTATCAGCTGTCAGTGCATTTCTCTGTTTTGTTTTCTTGTGTGAACTTAGTCATTGTTGAATATTATTATTCCCTTATGAGTCTCTTCAGACAAAAATCAGAAGAAAAACTAAACTGCTGAATAGTTTACAGTTAAGTAGGACAGTTATGTCTGTAAGCATAGTAAGTGGAAACGTGTAATGACAGAATCATTTGCTAACTTTAATTTTGGTATGGGGGCTTGGAGGAATATTCTAAGGAAAAGATCTGTATAGGCAAGACATTGAAGTGCCTAAAACTAGATTCAGGACTGTAAGTAGTAATTTTGTGATATGGTTGGGCAGTGTATGAGAATGGTAACATTTGGAGGGTTGAAGTTACAGTTGCCTTTGTAAAAACCATGCCAAGGAATGAATTTTATATTGAAGCTACTAGGGAAGACTTTAAAGGATTATTTTGGCATAATAAACCTATGTATCTTCTCTGTTTCTCTTTACTCTTTATATATATCTTTATATATCTTTACACAATCACCTAAGTAAATTGAGTTAGTAGATGGCATCCATCACTCAAGATTATTCCTTTAAAGCACACTGATGTAAAAGCGTGCCTATAGTGAACTAATTATTAATGAATATTTGTTACACTGACATTTGAACTTCAAAATAGAAGCTTTTTTAAAAAATATTTTATTATACCACTGTTAGATATACAATTACAAGATGTTCATGTTTAAATTTTGGTTCTATAATGTTCCAACACCCATCCCTCCACCCCTGCCTATCTCCCATCACCAATGTCCCCACCTCCCCTCCCCTTCCCCCAGCCTGCCTCCATGGCTCCATGGCAGGTTCTCTATCCCCCTCTCCTCAGCTCAATTTCTTACATATTGTAAATTGTAATATATTCTAGAACATGATTGGTTCCACTAGTTTGATGTACCGGGTCTGGACCATGAAAATGGCAGCCATTATCGTGAGCGAGTCTCATGCGGCTGCTTCCAAGGCCCTACAGAGGTGATGGGCCCACTCCCAAAACCCATCTTGCCTCCTGGGAGCCTCATGGTCAGCTGAGCTAGGGGAGAGTCGGATGGCATCTGAGTCTCTGCATCATGGCCAAGAGCCCTGAGGCAGTTGTGGGCAGGCCACGAGGCCTCTGGGATGGGTCAGAGAGGGCAATGGGACCCCCAGCTCCATCTTCAGGAACACCGGTGACTTCTGCCTCTGAGAGCTGCCTACCTGGGCTCAAACTTGGCTGCTCTGAGCTGGTCTTGAGATCAGTGTCTCTCTTGTGTGGGTTCTGATGAGCTCTGGGGTCTGGACAGTGATAATGGCTGCTATTATGGTGAGCGAGTCTCATCCGGCTGCTTCCGAGGCCCTACAGAAGTGATGGGCCCACTCCCAAAACCCATCTTGCCTCCTGGGAGCCTCATGGTCAGCTGAGCTAGGGGAGAGCCGGATGGTAGCTCTCCCCCATGCGTCTGAGTCTCTCATCTTTCTCTCTATCTATATTCCTGTTTTTCTCTCTCTCTTCTCCTACGCCTTGTGACTTGCCTTGTGGTTTATGATGCAGTTATCTATGTGTACATTCAGTAGTGAGTTCTAACCTGACATTATAGTTCCTAATTCCCCATCAACCTCCCCAGTTTGTTACAATTACAGTGATCATTATGGTGTACAGATGTGAAAGATCCTAGGAAGGACCTGGTCCTAGCCTACTTTGTTATCCTAAGCCTCTTGCGCGGCTGCGCACTGTCACAGCTGTGTGTCTGGTCTGCCCCTTGTGTGATTCATCTGGTTGCGGAGGCTTCGAGCCTGTAGCCACGCCCACTGGCATGGAGAGGGAAGAGCCCAAATCCCTGCCCCAATTCCAGGTAGAGTGGCTTCCCCCACATGACTGCTTTACCCTAGGAGCTACGTTGGTCTCGGCCGGTGACTAGCTGATTCCTCAGAGACTCCATGGGCTGCTCCACATGGGCCGGGCAGTGTAGCTGTGCATCTGGTCTGTCCCTTGTCCAGTTCATCTCTATTGTTACTGTTTTTGGCATATCAAATACACCACGGGTAGCTTGTCAGACTCTGCCATAGCTCTGGGTTCATCCCAGGGTGCCCAGTCTTTTCCTATGTCAGACTGTCAAACCATCGACCATACAGGACCCACAGGGCAGAGCCCTGGGGATGTGACAAGCCTATCTCCTGTCTGCCACCTTCCAACACAACTGGGCACCGCAGCCACGCCTGCAACACCTCGAGGGGCAGGTGGCCCTTCAAAAAGTTTTTAATAATATTTTTAAGTGCTTTAGCAGTATTAAATATTGTCTGTAGATAAACTTGACCTTGTAATGCAGCTATAGTAGGACTTTGTTAATAGAATTATATAGCCTTAACCCTCAGCCCTGTAGAATCTTTATGCATTGGTCATTTACTGCAGTGGTTATATTTCTCTTTCTCCATTTAATGACATTGTACTCCAAGATTGTTATCTTTCTTTATGCACTGGTCATTTACTGCAGTGCTTATGTTTCTCTTTCTCTATTTAGTGACATTATACTCTAAGATTATTATCCATAGGAAGCAGAAAAATACACATAGTACTACTTTCCTGTTCTCAAGTATAGTGACTGGTTTTGACCCTTTTTCAGATATTGCATTTAATGTCTCAAGTCATACCATTTTGAATTATTTGTTGCTTGTTTTTGGCTACATCTGGCTGTGCTCAGGGTTTAGTCCTGGTTATATGCTGAGAGTCCCTCCTGGTGGTACTTGAGGAATCATAATGTGGTGCCAGGGATTGACCCTGCATCAGCTGCATACAATGCTGTGCTATCTCTCTAGCCCCTCATTTTTAATATTTTTATTTTCAGTTTCTGTGATCAAATATCTGGAATATGTATTGTGCCTTTATTTTTTTAAACCTTTTTGACAGTAGATTCTTTTTATCATTTTTAGGATCTTCCTATTTTTTTACATTTTTTATTTTTCTATTTTTTGGTCTTTTGTATTGATTTTCCCCCGCATTTTCTATTAATTTTTTTTGCTTGTAATATCTAGTATTCTCTTGTTATGCTATGGACCTCATAGATTTAAAGTGCTTTTTATAGATTTTTATTTCTTTAACATTGAATTTTGTTTTGACTGTTTAATACTTGTACACTATTGGCACTTTCTTTAAAAAAGTATTTTATTATCACCAGTGTGATATGTACAGTTACAAAGATGGCCGTGTTTAGGTTTCGGTCTTACAGTGTTCCAGCACCCATCCTCCACCAGTGCCCATTTCCCACCACCAGTGTCCCCAATTCTGGAATAACATATATATATGCATATTTATCATATATAATAATATATGTATATGTGTATATATACATTATGATACCAGTATCCAAGGTCAGGCAAAACATGGATCAGGAGATCTTGTTAAAGGTGGAATCTGGAATCTACCAAAACGTGTGGGAGTCAGAGGTTAGGTAAGACAGAGAAGGGAACAGTGTGCTAATAATCGTCGAAAATGATAATACCAACCTAGAACTGACATTGAATATATATGTGTGTGTATCCACATATACATACATATATATACATATATATTATATATATACATATATATTTATTCATAATGCAATCATTATATGTTTTTTTCCTTCTGGCTAATTTCTGGCTAATTTTTTTTTCCTTCTGTCTAATTTCTGGCTTTTTTTTTCCTTCTGGCTTTTTTTTTTCCTTCTGGCCGCTTGCAGCTGCGCGGTTCATCAATAAATGCTGGACTTAGAGATGCCTACAAGAATATGCTACCTGCACGGCAGAGCCTGGCAAGCTACCCGTGTTGTATTTGATATATATGCCAAATACCAGTAACAATTACAGACCTCATTCCAAAATGGATTGAGGCTCTTTATGTTCCTGGAGCAAGCAGATACCTTGGGCTCTACTAGCATGAGACAGGACATATGGAGATGTTACTGGGGCCCACTCGAGCAAATCGATGATGAACGGGAAGACAGCTAATTTCACTCAACATGATCCTTTCCATGTCCATCCATTTATAGGCAAATTTCATAACTTTATTCGTCCGCTCAAGCAGATCAATGAATAACGAGATGTCAAGTGATCAAGTGATCATTTTTCCTAACAGCTGCATAGTTTTCCATTGTATAGATGTAGCAAAGTTTCTTTATCCAGTCATTATTTCTCGGGCATTCTGATTGTTTCCAGATTCTGGCTATTGTGAATAGTGCTGCTATGAAAATAAAAGTGCAGATGGTGTTTCTGCTGTGTGTTTTTGTCTTCCCAGGGTATATTCCCAGGAGTGGTATGGCTGGGTCAAATGGGAGCTCAATTTCTAGTCTTTGGAGCAATGTCTATATTGTTTTCCAAAAAGGATGTACCAGTCAGCATTCCCACCAACAGTGGATGAGAGTCCCTTTCTCCCGCATCAACTCCAGCATTTGTTGTCCTTACTCTTTTGGACATGTATTGGCACTTTTTTGAACCTTACTATAAATACTTGGACTTTTAAAAGTATACTTTAATGTTAATTTAATTCTTTTTTTTTTTCTTTTTTGGGTCACACCCAGCGATGCTCAGGGATTCCTGGCTCTGCACTCAGGAACTCCTCCTGGTGGTGCTTGGGAGACCATATGGGATGCTGGGGATCGAACCCGGGTTGGCATGTGTAAGGCAAACACCCTACCCACTGTGCTGTTGTTCTGGCCCAGTTTAATTCTAATATGATTTCTTCAGATTCTTTGTTTTATGTTAGGATTGATTTATTTATTTCTCATTGTTGCTGGTGGGATCTTGCATTACTCCCTATGTAAACTTGTTAGAGAATTGATTTTCAGTGTTGAGTGCTTACATGTGGCACAGTCCCAGATTTTTTTTTTTTTTTTTGGGTCACACCTGGCAATGCTCAGGGGTTTCTCCTGGCTCTGCACTCAGGAATTACTCCTGGCGGTGCTTGGGGAACCATATGGGATGCCGGGGATCAAACCCAGGCCGTCATGGGCCAGCCGTGTGCAAGGCAAATGCCCTACCCGCTGGACTATTGCTCCGGCCCCCCAGATAATTTTTTTGGTGATCAAGTGATGCAAGTGTTTAAAGTAAGGGAAAATGGGGAGTGGAGAAGATAGAAACTATTACTTTTTTTTTTTTTGGAATTTTTCACCTTATCTGATAAAATTTTTATTATTTTCTATATATATATTAGTAGTCTTACAGGGATTTTGACTTAGGAGGATCAGGAATTGATACAATTTCAGAGTTTGTAGGCAGCTGGGTAACCAACCACATGTGTTGTCAGTAGAGGACATTTAAGCATCATGCAGAGATTATTTTAAGAAATCAAGAATGTATTATTGGCACGGAACAATCAGTGTACAGATATTAGGCAGGGTTTGGAATGTAGATAAGCTTTTTGGATTCTTGTCATTTAGAAGTAAGAAAATTGATGAGGCCTTTTAAGTGGGAACAGAGGTACAGGGAGAAGGAATGGGTCTTGATGAGCTTCCTTAGTTGTTGAGCTGAAGAGGAACTAGTAAGGAAGGGTGAAAAGGGACACATGAGGAAAAGAAAAAACTGTAGTGCCAGAGGAGCAAGGTGCAGCTGAGGCTATTTCCAGGACAAATTCTTTGACAATAGTGTCCAACAGATAGAGGAACTTGAATTTTATTGGTGACTTTATTAAGAGCAATATTTTGGGGGAATAAATGAAAAAATAACCCTGGCAATCAATCAGTGGAAGAAATTAAACAGTAGAAATTGATTACTGCTTAGCTTTGAAAAATTGTCGCCTTTGTCCACTGATTATTTAAGCTGAGATTAACATGCTCTATTTTGGTTTCAGGACAGATAACAACACTGCACAACAAGGCGGATGGTATTAGGCAGCAGTGTGTAACATTTCTTCATTATGTTAAAGTTTTTATCTTCAGGTAGGATGTCCGATGAGTCTTTATTGTTGCATGGATTTCTGAGTGGATATATAACTTCTTGTTGTTTATTTTATCTGATTGATTTTTCAGGTACCTGAAATTACACAATGCTGAGAGCTATGCTCCCATCCATCCGTATGAGAGTTTGGAGGCTCAGCTGCCCTCATTTCTGGTTGCTGAACTTCATGGATTACTCTTGTATATTGGACATCTGTCTGAACTTCCCAGTATTAATCTAGGAGCATTTGTAAATCATAATCAGATTAAGGTATGCTTTGTTTTGTTTAATATTTTTGGTTTGGGGCTGCACTCAGCTATATTTAGAACTGCCTCTTCATCTTTTGCTCATGAATCGCTCTTGGCAGGCTTAGGAGACCATATATAGTGCCAGGAATTGAATCTGTGTCATCCACATGCAAGGCAAGTGCCTTGTCCACTGTATTATCTCTCCGGTTCCTGTTTAGTTTTTAAATTAGTATTTTTTTCACCCTATTAATACTCAGTCATGAATGAGAAGTATTAGTCATGAGTTCAACCTCGACATTCTGAGATGAAATTCTCTTCCCTCCTTTTATTGTATACTGTTGGCAAGTAACTTTTATATAGTCATAACTTTGCAGATCATATTTTAGGAAAACTATGTAAATTAAAATGAATAGATCCTTAGAACATAATAAAAGCTAATTCAGTGATTATCACAGTACAAGAATTAAAAATTTTTTCAAGTAAATAACTTTTATTTTCAAAAAATTGCATTTTTCTTATGGGTAAAACTTAGTATTCATTTGAATAGAAATCAATTACAACATTTTATATGTTATACTTTCAAAACCATAGTGCTTTTGCTATTCTGACTTCTGGAAAATTTTTGGCATTTGGTTAAGAAGGTTCTTTTTATGGTCTTTTTTTCCTTCCTGTGATAATAATCCCCTCTGAAGTATGGTTTTTATTTTGTATTGGGAGCCAGAGAGATAGTACATTGGATTGAGTGCTTGTCTTACTTATAGGCAACCTGTGTTTGATCCCTGACATCACGTGGAGTGATCTCTCGGAGCAGAGCCAGGAGTAAATCTTGAGCCCAAACTACCCGCCTAACCCCCTGATCCCGCCAACTAAATTGTATTGTTATCATGACCCAAATAAATGGATTTGTAATTTATTTATGGATAAGTGATTTTAGCCAATTTTCCATGGAAAAATGGGGACCTCAAATAAATGTAGATAGTAATTCCCAGTGGGATTCCCTGAATTTTAAACCTCTTCCCTTTTATTTCACCTGTGTAAATAATATTTATTTAGTAAGAGTGTAGTTTTATCAAAACATAAGATAAAATTAAATGTTTATATATTCTTTGAAATTTAGTACATTAATTTTCATCATTGGGATTCAGTGAATATAATAAAAGTAAATGCTAACTCAATTCACAGATTAATACGACTGATTCAGACTGTGTTAACATCTCTCCTAGTCACAGTCTAAAACAAAATCATTAAAATAAGTGTTTTTAGAATAACAGAGTTAGAGCTGCAGTACAGTGGGTAGGACGTTTGCCTTGCTCATGGCCAAGTGGGTTTCATCTCCGGCATTCCAGATGGTCCCTGAGCACTGGCAGAAGTGACTCCAGAGTTCAAAGCTAGGAATAACCCCTGAGCATTACGGGTATGACCCAAAAAAGGGAAAAAACAAAAAAAAATTAATTATATGCTCCCTTGCAGCTCTAGTATACTCAGAGGTGGGCAGGGAGGGACCTTTGTTGTACAAGTGTGTTGAGCCTAAGGTAGGTCTTTTTCAAACTACCAAATGACAATGTATCCTGCTTTCAAAGATAAAGCAGGATACATTTTCAAAGTAAAGCATTTTCTAATGAGTAAGACAAAGGTTTTCTCTGAATTCTTATGTGGTGGTAGGTTAATTAGTTCTTTATCATTGTGTGTTAAGAAGATAGTTGTGACGTTTTAAAATATTAGTAAAGTATTATGAATTCTCAATTATACTAAATAATGTCATTTGCAGCTTTTCCCACCATCATGGCATTTATTACATCTCCACTTAGATATCCATTGGCTGGTGCTAGAAATTCTTCACATGCTGGGTGAAAAATTCAGTAAGTTCATAAATTTCTGATTTTTTTGTCTTTTTTTAAAAAAAAATCTAAATTTACTGTTTTTAAAACCACCTATGTGATTTTTCCTTTTTAATCAAATGGAAACAAAAATTAAAAGAGGAAGTCTTACCCCTGTTTCCCATGGCTAACTATTGGAGACAGCTTGACTTATCTATATTTCCATGCTTTCTGGTAGTATACCTGAGTAGGTATAAGTAGGGTCATAGGCTGTTTTTTTTTTAAATCACAAATTGTGTCATGCTAAGCTATGTTGTGTTTCGTTTAATAGTGTTTTAGAGCTTGGGTTACTACAAATTGTTCTATTTAAGGTTTCTCTGTTATATCATGCTTTGCTCTATTTTACAATGTTTAACTTCCATGTTTTTATTTTTTTATTTTTTTTTTTTTTTGGGTCACACCGGCGTGCTCAGGGTTACTCCTGGCTATGCACTCGAATTACTCTGGCGTGCTCGGGGGACCATATGGCCCAGCCCCAACTTCCATGTTTTTAAATTGCAAATAATATTTTACTGAACAGCTTTGAGTATTTATACAAGTTATTGTGCAGAATATGTTCTTTGAATCGTGGTGACACTTTGCAATTTTAATATTAGATCTGTGGCTCTGTTATTGTATATTAAGTTTTTCCAGTGTATATAAACTAACTGTGTTTTGCTTCACATTCTTGCTAAGAGTGAATACTAGTATTTATCTTTTTTGCAAACTGATGTGAAAAATGATCCAGTGAAGTTGGACGTCTTTGCATTTTTTTTGTCTATATTTGCTTCATTAATTATTATCTGTTCATTTTTCTGTTTCAAATTTAATTATTAGGAATTTAGATGTATGGTAATCATTATTTTCATATTGCCTATTTTGGTCTTGCTCTGACATTTTTAGGTTTTATTAATTTAACAACATGTTATATAATTTAAATATTAATTAGCTATATTAATGTAAAACTTAATGTATAGCCATCCATTAACTCAATAGTTGCTTTTCAATTAGTGACTTAATGCCTGGTTAGTATATGTATATACTAACATTTATAAGAAGAAACATAAATATGTGTAAATGTATAATTTCATCTTAGACTATTTCAATAGTATTTCCTTAGAAGTACTAATTATTACTCTTATATATGAACAGAATTTGCTATTAACTTTGATTTATACCACGAACAGTTGCATGTGGGCAGTTTCAGTATTGAAAGACTATTTTAAAGGTTTTTACTGGTTAGGAATGTGGATGATGGGATCAGAAGAGTAGCACAGCAGGTACCGCACTTGCCTTGCACGCTGCCAACCTGTGTTTGATACCTGTCATCCCATATGGTCTCCCAAGCACTGCTAGGAGTAATTCCTGAGTGTAGAGCCAGGAGTAACCCCTGAGCAGGGGTGTGACCCAAAAGCAAAAAGAAAGGTGGATGATGATTTTCTAGTATTTACTTTTATATTTTTTTTGTTAGGTGGTCTGCATTGTTGCTTTCCAACAATGGTGATGTTAAGAAATATCTTGAGACATGAACTGTAGGGCACTTGCCTTGTGCACTTCTGACGCAGGTTTGATTCCTAGCCTCAAATATGGTCTTCTCAGCTATGCCAGGAGTGATACCTGAGCTTAGAACCAGGAATAAGTCCTGAGCACTACTAGGGGTTGGGCCAAAATGAAGGAAAGAAGGAGAGAGAGAAGGAGGGAATGTCTATGAAGTATGTATATTAAGGGATTAAAAATTAAGAAATTTTATTAATGCTTTATATAGATATAAAAATTTGTCCTTAAATAATAACTTTCATATGCCAGAAATTTTGTTTTTAGCTGAATGTTATATTGTCGAAAGCTAAAGTTGTGCAGTGACTTTTCTCCTTCTGAATGTGTAACATCTATTGTCATTTTAAATGGAATTAATTTTATTACATTTTTAGAACAAGTTGTATATGGTTATCAGTTTGTGAATCTGGCAGGTGACAATTTAACCAATGTCAGCCTATTTGAAGAACATTGTGAGGATCTTCTTTATGATTTAATAAGTCTGTCACTCAACAGATATGACAAGGTAATTCTTTCAAAAAATATATTTGTATTTTTGAAACTTAGTTCCATAGAACCTCAGTAGATGGCTGTGTGCCTTATTTGCTAATTCTTCTAACTTTATATTTATTACTTGAAGATTGAATGAAAAAATAATCTGTTTTAAACACGACAGGCAGTGTTTAAGATAAGTGTTTTTTAAAAAATAGCCTTTTTCATTAGTCAAAAATAAAAAAAATATTCTTATAATGTTTGGAAACTTAACATTTATTCAAGTAGGAAAGAGTAACCCTTAAGCAATACATTGTATTGCTATTATTTAATAAAATGTAAATGAGGACTTAAATTAGTGCTAGATTAAATAGAGGCTGATTTTGCTACTTTCTAGGACTAAAATTGGGGAAATGACATGTCTTTACTAAAGAATTACAGAATGTTTACTGCAGATAGTGATTTATAGGTATTAAAAAACATGTTCATTCTCAAACAGTACATATTAATAGAATGTTAGCACATATTTCAGAGTATAAATAAAAGCTTGACAGCACATGGAATTCATAATGTTGAAATTTAGTTTTTTTTAATATATTACCAATTTTTTTTTAAACTTTTTGTAGTATCGAAACATAAAAAATGTAGTCCATATAGTCACAGGCAATTTATATAGTGGATTAATCATATATAATAAAGTATTAAGTTATATTTTGTTATGTTAGAATTAAAGAAAATATATTGAAATAATGGCTGCATTATGAATTGAGACAATTCTGAGACATAGTTGTGTTTATATGTTTTGTATAATTGAGGATGATTTGTGATAAAGTGATAAAACTATTTAACATTTATAAATTTCTAATAATTTTATTAACTGATTTGTAAACATTTTTAGTCTGCCTCACATGAACCAAATTTATTAATCTTTTTATTACATTTTGTGTTTGTGTATGATTGATGGATTAGTTCCTGGTGAGGAAATCATTGCCATAAGCCAAATCTAGAACATTGCCTGTTTTGTAAGTGAGATTTTACTGGAACCTGACCCTCCTTCTTTTTTTAATGCTTCTGTTGATACTTTTTTTTAACTGATACTACAGTGAGGAGAGTTGAATAGTGACACAGGGCCATTATTGCTAATAATATCTCAGGTGTTTACTAGATAACTGTCTGCAGAAGTGGGTGGTAAATACTGATCAGGATGATTAAATCACACATTTCAGTTTTTATATTGAAATTCTGTACTTTTAGTTTTGACATGGAACTTTTAAAGATCAACGAAATGTAACATTCTTTAAGATAGCAGTTCCACGGGGCCAGAGATAGCACAATTAAGGCACTTTCCTTTCAGGATGCAGCCCGAGTTCTATTCCTCCCTGGCATCTTAGGGTTCCCGTGCACTGTTAGGATTCTTGAAGTGCAAAAAAAATAACCACAGAGCATCACTAGGTGTTACCCCAAAACTCCAAGATTTTGTGTAGTTGAAAATAAATTGAAAGTCATTGACTAATGGTCTTAAAACATTTGGGGAGATCAACAGCATGTAAAATTTTGCTCTTTTATAACTTGTAACTTCTTATGGATCTTTCCTATAGGTTAGACCTTCTGAGGCATTAGTGAGTCACCATTGCCCATGTCCATGCATTAAAGAATTATGGGTTTTACTAATTCATCTTCTCGATCATAGGAGTAAATGGTCTGTCTCAGAAGTAAGTTGTAGAATTGATGTGTGTGTTATTGTTACTAATTCTTATAGTTGATGTTATTTTGTTTAATTTTTTTCTTTTAGGGGCAGTGGGCCACACCAGCTGTACTGTTGCCTCTTGACTCACGGGTCACTCTTCACACTGTTTGAGGGGCATATACAGTGCGGGGGTCAAACTGAGGCAGACTTCATGCTATGCAAGTGCCTTAGTCCCTGTGCTATAGTTGCATCCTTTTTCAGTGGTTTGGCCAAGAAAAAACCTTAGAAAATTCCTTCTCTGTAAGAACTAGCACCACCAGAGAGAGCAATACAGAGTGTCCTCTATTATATTATGTTAGCAAAATTATACCTTGTATTTCAAACATATTATTAGAAATCAGAATCATCTAGGAGGAATATAAGATTTTTCATTTTGCCTCAAGTTCTTTTTTGGTTCTGTCAAGAACCTTGTAGGATAAATGTTTAATACCTGAGAATAATTTAGCAAATAGTCAGAAATGTTGTGAATTTAAGCTTGTGAAGAAATAAATCAGGTTTCTATTTATCGATTTTGTAGTGTGTTTTCAAGCAAGTAGAAGAAAAGTGTGCAGGTAACGGTGGGAAATGTTTTTTAATTTCTTTTACTTGAATTTTATTTTCTTAGCGTTTGACTCTTCAGAATGAAGAGTTTAATTCGATGCCATAGACTAGTAGAAAAAAAGTGAGAATATCAATAATTCATTGTGATGATTTAGATGCCTTACGTTATATGAAAAGTAGCTTCAAGTTTTTGTGAGTCTTTTTTAGTTTTGCACATTTAAAAAAAATACTTTATTGTACCACTGTGATAGAATTACAAAGATGTTCATGTCTGGGTTTTGGTCATACAGTGTTCCAGCACCCATCCCTCCACCAGTGCCCATTTCTCACCACCAATGTTCCCTGCCTTCCCCGCCCCCCCAGCCTGCCTCTATGGCAGGTTCTTTATCTCTTTTCTCTTTCTCTTCTCTCTCTCTCTCTCTCTCTCTCTCTCTCTCTTCCCTCTTATACATTGTGGATTGCAATACTTACATTTAGAGGTTACCATGGGTATCTTTTTGCCTGTATTCAATGTTCAGTTCTAGGCTGGTATTACCATTTTCGACAATTATTAGCACACTGTTCCCTTCTCTGTCTTACCTAACCTCTTACTTGCTCTTATTCCCTCTTACTCCCTCTTATTCCCTCTTACTCCGCTTTTGATAGATTCCACCTATTAACAAGAACTCCTGATCCATGTTTTGCCTGAAACCTGATATTGGTATCATAATATATCTATATACATACATACATATATACATACATACATATATACATATATGTATGTATGTATATCCTCTCCATACATACATATATACACACACATATATATTTATATCATGCAAATAAATGCAGTCCTTCTGTATGTCTTTTTCTTTCTGGCTAATTTCACTCAACATGATCCTCTCCATGTCCATCCATTTATAGGCAAATTTCATGACTTCATTTTTCCTAACAGCTGCATAGTATTACATTGTGTATATGTACCAAAGTTTCTTTATCCAGTCATCAGTTCTTGGGCACTCTGGTTATTTCCAGATTCTGGCTATTGTGAATAGTGCTGCTATGAAAATAAAAGTGCAGATGGTGTTTCTGTTGTGTGTTTTTACTTCCCAGGGTATATTCCCAGGAGTAGTATGGCTGGGTCAAACGGGAGCTCAATTTCTAGTCTTTGGAGGAATGTCCATATTGTTTTCCAAAAGGCTGTACAGTTGACATTCCCACCAACAATGGATGAGAGTCCCCTTTCCCCGCATCCACGCCAGCACTTGTTCTTGCTCTTTTGGATATGTAGTTTTGCACAATTTGGAGGGTGGGTCCTGCTGTCTAATTTTAATAATCACTTTTACTGGTTTTATGAGAACTGTATTTTTAACTTATTTTAGCTGTAAATTTTCTAAGTATAATAATCACATTTCTTAAGTATAAATTTAATTATTATTAGAATTTTTTTCCCTTTCATTTTTGTCAGTAGTGATCTCAGCAAGTTTTTCTCCTTAGTTGATGGGATGTTTCCTTATATACATGGTAGGTATCAATATTTCAGATTATTTCTTTTTTGTTTTTCCTTTTATTTGATGTTTAGGATACATTGGCAGTGCTTGGAATATATTCCTGGCTTAGTGCTTTGGGGACTCTCTCCTTGGTGGTGCTGGGGATTGAGCTTGGGGCTCAAGCTACAAAGAATATTCTCTAGCCCTTTGAGCTTACTGTGTGCTAAGGGTTTGCTCTTGGCAGTGCTTTTAGGAGACTATGGTGTGTTGGGTGTCAAACCTAAGCCTCTCTCATGCAAAGCGTTTATTCGGCCTTTGCACTATTTCTCTGAACTCACGTTTTTATTAGTAGGTGTGTGTGTATGTGTGTATATACACACACACGTATATACACACACATGTGTATATGTACATACATATGTTTTGTATTCTCTTTTTACATATGTGTTTTATTATGTAAATGGAGGGGAAGCCTAAAATAGGAGTTATTAAGTGAGCATTTTAATTGAATCATATTTCCCCTCTTTTTATAGTCATTTTGGAACTGGTTGAATAAACTGCTCAGATCACTCTTTGAAAAATCAAGTGATAAAAGAAGAACTTCTGTTTCTGTAACCCAACCCAGGGATCCATTAGGTTTTAGCTGGTGGATTATTACTCATGTAGCATCTTTTTTACCGGTTTGATCGCCATGGAACACCAGATGAAACAGTAAGATTTAATTTTTAAAAACTTTGAAAATTGCTAAGTACTTTTTTTTAAACTTTATTTAAACAAAGTTGTTCACAGTCCAGTTGTTTCAGATATTCACTATTCCAACACCCGTTCTACCACCAATGTGTCTTTACTGCTACCAAAGACCCTTGTTTCCCACTACCCCCAGGCCTCCTCTCTTAGCAGGCACTAATTAATTAATTTTATATTGCTTATTACAAGATATATCTTGTAATGGTATTGCTAAATTCATGATCTTTTTATTGAGGTGTTAGGTGCGAATTGGGCCATTTGTGTTATTGCTTTCACTTACTGAATTCATTGTAACTTGGTGGGCTTCTACTCAATTTTTTAACATGTTGTTCATATTTATTTCTTATAGACATTCAATATTCTGCCCCAAATCCACCACCATTGCAATTTCCCACCAACATAATTTCCAATTTTCCCCCACCACTGCCTAAGCCTGCCTCTATAGCAGAGCCTCAGTAGTTTATTTCATATTGTTTGTTATAGCTAATTTGCAAAAAAAAATGATCAGGAATTGAGGAAAGTTAGAGAAGATTGTTCAGTCTTACTAAGGAGCCTTTGAGCCATTAAGACCTTGTACAAGATGTTATTGATACCATGGTACAGCATTTTGAGTATGTATTTTGCTATTGGTTGCCTTATACTTTATATCCATTAAATGTAGTGTGCTACTTTGTATATCAGTACACTGGCATTTGACAAGGTGCATGACCACGAATGCACCCTATGCTCCAGAAGTTCCAAAGTTTGTAACTGGGTGATAAAGTTGGAGTTAAACTCTTAACTTGGTGGTGATGTTGGGGCACAGGCACGACTGCCAGGCCTTCCCAAAGGACAGGGAGAGGGGCGGAGGGAGCCCATCCCCAACTCCGTGAAAGCCTGGAGATTTCAGTCACAAAACCAGCGTACCTGAGTTTTGCAATGGGTTAATTTTTTAAAAAAATATTTTATTATGCCACCGTGAAACGTACAATTACAAAGATGTTCATAAGATGTTCATATTTCGGTTTCGGTCATACAGTGTTCCAGCACCCATTCGTCCATCAGTGCTCATTTCCCACCACCAATGTCCCCGATTCCCTCCCCCTCCCTAGCCTGACTCTTTGGCAGATTCTTTATCTCTCTCTCTCTCTCTCTCTCTCTCTCTCTCTCTCTCTCTCTCTCTCTTTTCTCTCTCTTCCTTCCCTTACACATTGTGGATTACAATACATACATTTAGAGGTTATCATGTGTATCTTTTTGCCTGTAATTAATGCTCAGTTCTAGGGTGGTATTAGTACTTTCAACAATTGTTAGCACACTGTTCCATTCTATGTCTTACCTAACCTCTGACTCCCACACGTTTGTGATAATTTCCACCTTTGACAAGACCTCCTGATCCATGTTTCACCTGACTTTGGATATTGGTATCATAATGTCTGTGTGTGTGTGGTGTGTGTGTGTGTGTGTGTGTGTGTGTGTGTGTGTGTGTGTATTAATGTCTTGCAAATAAATGCAGTCATTCTATATCTGTCTTTTCCTTCTGGCTAATTTCACTCAACATGATCCTCTACATGTCCATCCATTTATAGGCAAATTTCATAGCTTCATTTTTCCTAACAGCTGTATAGTATTCCACTGTATATATGTGCCAAAGTTTCTTTATCCAGTCATCAGTTCTCAGGCACACTGGTTGTTTCCAGATTCTGGCTATTCTGATGAATAATGCTATGAATAATAAAAGTGCAGATGGTGTTTCCATTGTGTTTTTTTGACTTCCCAGGGTATATCTCCAGGAGTGGTATGGCTGGGTCAAATGGGAGCTCAATTTCTAGTTTTTGGCGGAATGTCCATATTGTTTTCCAAAAAGGCTGTACCAGTCGACATTCCCACCAACAATGGATGAGAGTCCCCTTTTCCCTGCAACCACACCAGTACTTGTTGTTCTTGCTTTTTGGATATGTGCCAGTCTCTGTGGTGTGAGATATCTCATTGTTGTTTTGATTTGCATCTCTCTGATGATTAAAGTTCATGAACATTTTTTCTTGTGCTTTTGACCATTCGAATTTCTTCCTTGTCGAAGCTTCCATTCATTTTTTCTCTCCATTTTTTGATGGGGTTGGCTGTTTTCTTCTTGTAACGTTCTACCAGTGCCTGAAATATCCTGCATATTAATCCCTTATCACAAGTGTGTTCTTTCCCTTTCTGTGGACTGTCTTTCTATCTTGGTCACTGTTTCTTTTGATGTACAGAAGCTTTTTAGTTTCATGTAGTTCCATTTTTTATATTTTCCTCTAGTTGCTTTCTTAGTGGTGTTTTACCTTGAAGATGCCTTTAGCTTCAATGTCGTGGAGGGTTTTTCCTATATTTTCTTCCATACTTTATGGATTCAGGTCTGATATTGAAATCTTTAACCCATTTTGATCTGATTTTTGTGCATGGTGTTAGACAGAGGTCCAAATTCATTTTTTTACATGTCGCTACCCAGTTTTCTCAATGGGTTAATTTGTGGGTGGAGCTCGTCCAAGTAGTAGAGTCTGGCCTTGATCCTGGCAGCAATTGTGGTGTGGGGAGGTTTTCAGCTCCTGGTCCTCTGTTGGGAGGGGCTTGGGTTTTACTCATACCCTTTTAGGGTACCCCAGTGTAGTCAGCCTGGCACAGGGACTGGAGGTATCTCTGCCTGCTAAGTACTTTTTGTAAAAAGTTAAATTTAAATGAGCAGAAATATTAAAAATCTAGGGCTGGAGCAATAGTACAGTGGGTAGGGCATTTGCCTTGCAGGTGGCTGACCTGGTTCAATCCCCAGCATCCCATATGATCCCCTGAGCACCTCCATAGTTATTCCTGAGTGCAGCGCCAGGGAGTGACCCCTGAGCATTGTCGGTTGTGACCCAAGCAGAAAAAAAAATATTAAAAATCATATAATATGCTATAGAGATCAGTTGAACTTCAGTTTGCAACTTGTAAGCTTTCTGGAAAATGATTATCTTTTCAAACTTTTCCAATTTGTCATAGTGAAGAAGCTTGTAGAAGACTTGAAGACTGCTCCTGGGCTGCTGTTTGTTAGTTTCTGACCTTCTGTATATTCTTTAAACTACTCCAAATTGCTTTTCTCTCAGTTATTTTTGGATTAGCTTTGTCAGAGGAATTTTTCTACTTTTAAAGTCTGTAAGATTGCTAAATATTTGAAAATATGTCTCTAGAAACAGTGGATTTTTGTATGTAATTTAATACAATTAGAAGCTCTTAAAATATTTAGTTAAATCAATAAGCAACAACTGGTTTCTTTTAAAAGTAAAGGAATTTAGCTATTTTGATTTCTAGTAAGAAACTCCTATATTACAGTTTTTAAGGTTAAGCCAGTAGGTAGTAGATTTGTTTAATTAAAGCTTTATTGTGTATAATTACGTTCATGTTTAAAATTGAAGAGTACAGCGTTATATTAACTCATTAATTCCATAAAATAATATCCAGAGTCTCTGAACCCATATGTTTCTATTCTTTAAATTATTTTACTGGGAATCGTTCCCATAACCAGATTTCTGGATTTTAAGTTAGAAATCCTGATTTAGTAATCTGATAGGAAATTGGAATCTTTATGTTTTAAAATGACCTTGACTGTTATCCTATATAAGCATAGGGACTAAGCTATGTATTTAGTGGAGCATTCTTTGATGGAATGATTCTTTGCAGTACTGGACAGAGCTCAGAAATCATCCATGAACTCTGAAGAAACTCTGAAGATTAGTTGGCATTGACATAGTATCATAAATGAAAAGGCTAAAACACCCTCTAACTCATCCCTCTAATAGTAAAAAGCACTTTAGTAGATTCTTAAATTAGTCAGAAAGTGCTCTTAGTAGTTCATACACAGCTCTGTGTCGGTATTTAAGTTTTTTATCAACAGTATTTTAAAAAGACAGTAGAGTATAGTGAGTAGGGTGCTGCTTTATAGGCTGGTCCCATGAGCTCAGAACCAGTAGTAAACTCAGAGCACCCCAGGTATGGCCAGTCTGCTGCTCACTCCACAAAAATGACAATAAAATGAGCTCACAGAGAAGAATGTTTTTGTTTCTGTATGTGAGTTCTGCTTACCTGCAAAACGCTTTGCTTTCCGTGTTGATACATAATATTCAACATATGTTAGCAATTGCTGTTCCTATAATAGCTCTTTTATACTATATTTTTACAGCCACTATGTTGATGCTTTTACTGTTTTAATTATTAAAATACCAAAACATTAAAAGAACTTAAAAAACAACCTGTAAGTAAAGTCTTACATAGTTCAGTTTTCCTTCCAACCCAATTCCTGCAAGTATATATTTTTTATTTGGTCAGTAGAAATATGGTAATTAGTACTTCTGCCTTCCCTGTTGAATGGCTATCATAATACTAGTGGCTTATGATATTATTATTCTAATGATACACATGAAACCAATTGTTTTTCTCCTGCCTTGAAGAACAAATTTTCATATTATTAATGCTTGCTGGAATTGCAGAAAAAAATGAGTAGTGCACTCCAATAGTGATTTATACTGATCCTCAGATACTCCTGGTATAGTAGGTAATCAAACTACATTAATCTGTATCATTACTATTACTATTGTAATGCTGAACCTCCCACAGTTGAATTGTGAAGTCATTCTTTTATTTTGTACAGAGAACTCCATAGGAGAGTAATGCTTTTCTTAACTATGAATCAATATAGAAAATGGATTTTTTGTATTTAGAACTTAATATTTGTCTTTTAATATTTAACAGCAGTTTCTGTGTCATTTTTTTTTCTTGCCAAGATGGAAATTTTTTAAAATGTTTAATAACATGTTTTTGGGAAAAGTTGTATGTGATAAAATAATAGTTATGTAATATAAATGTATATTACAGTTGACTATTATTATTCATAAGTCCTCAAGGTATAAATATTTATGTATTTCTTAATGGCTTTAAGAAAACTTAAATTCTTCAGATAAAATTTTCATTAGAGGTAGTACCTTGAGCATATTTTTGAGGTGTTTTTGTTTGGGTTTGATTTTTTTGTTTGTGAGCCATAGCTGGCAATGATCAGTACATATTCTTGGCTCCGTACTCAGAAAATACTCTTGACAGACTCCGGGGGTTATGTGCGGTGGTCTCCACCACACATAGAGTCCCACTCAGCCCCATGCAAAGTAAGTGCTGCTGTACTATGGCTCCAGCCCTGAGAATATTTTGAATTTAATTTCTTATAGTGACTTTTGTTTCCATGTCAATGAAGTGCTGTATTTAGGTCTGAGAGCAATTGTGTGTCCATTTTGCAGATAAAGAAACAGAGCTATACAGTGGTTACATATAACCCTGTTTTTATTTAACTTAGATGAGTTGATTTGGGGTTCTCTTCATGGTTGCCTCTTACAAGTAAATTTTTGTTTGGGTGATTTTGTACCAGATTTTCAGGGACAGTACCAGTTTATTCCCATTATCCTCTTCATTCCATTTGGTCAGTTTTCCCTTCTATCACAGTCATCTCAGCTCGGTTTATAAATCGTGTAATTATTCTAATTTCTGAGCAGAAAGGCCTATTGATCCATTCTTTCAGAGTCAGAAGAGTGACATAGGATGTTAATATGGTTCTGAAATGTAGTTAGGTCATAATTTTGAAAATTACCTAAACTCTTTCTCCTATTGTTGTATTAGCACACCCTGCTACCACAGAGAAAATGGTTATGCATTAAGCTTTATTCCACTAAAGAGTAATCTGGTATAAGAGGAAGATACCGAGTTATAATGGTTAGTCATATGTTCTGCAGCAGAGAAATACCTCCGTCTTGTGATAACTGTAGCAATGTTTCAGTTTCTAAATGCAAACTGCTTTGCCCTGAAGGTTAATGTGAAATCTTTACATTTTAAATAGGCTTCAGATATGACTAATTTTTTTAAGTTTCTATAAATTGGACTTTTGCAGTATGTGAATTCAAATCATAAAACCTGCCAATTTCTTAATACAGACCTGAAAGGGAAATTTGGTATCGCTGCTCTTGTTCTAGGGGATTTAAATTTCTATGTATTTCTGTTTAATGCTTTTCTCTCAAACTAAATGAGAGTGTGTTATCCTCTCACAATCTTAGTCATCTATTTTTAAAGCAAATATCGTTTAAAGAGGAAAATTACTTGTGGGCATTGCAGGGATCAGTTTAACAGTACTTTCCCGCCTCGGAACATAGTGTAATCAGTCCAGCTAGCTGATGCTCGTCTGTGAAGTATCTGAAATGTTGGCTTCATAAAAGGTGTGAAACGTAACCTTAAATTGAAAACTGTACTGATTGCCTAGCAATGCTGCAAGGGGTCTACTTTATACTTCCGATCAAGAAATCACCTATGCTGATGTTTAAGTATATATCTTACTTGTATTGGGCTGAAGTGATAGAACAGCAGGTAAGTCATTTGCTTTGCATGTGTTCAACCTGTGTTCTTTTTCTTGGGGGGCAGGGGAAGGCTGCACCACATGTAGCAGTGCTCAGGGGTTACTTGTGGGTCAGCACTCAGGAATTACCCGTGTAGGTGTTTGGGGACCATTTGGGGTGCTGGGGATCAAAATCAGGCTGCCCATATGCAAAGAAAGTGCCCTATCCACTGTACTATTTGTTTTGGCCCTAATTTCTGTTCTGTGCTCGACACCCCATAAGGCCCCTCCAAGCCCAGACAGGAGTGCTCCCTGAGCTTATAGCTTTTTATATATATATATAAGATCCAGAGACTCACAGACATGGGACAGAGCTGCTACCAGCTCTCCCTGTGCCCAGCCTCTCACGAGGCACCCGGTAGGGATGGTGGGTTCTAGCCCTGGCCCGCCACCCGAGCAGAGCCTCGCAACAAAGCCAGACGACCCCACCCACTCCATGAGGGCCGCCATTTTCCACATCCGGACCTCCCTCTCATCAGAACTCCATCCAGCAGATGAGCCTATCATATCCGGCGCAGTTCATCAATAAATGTTGTATTTAGAGATGACTACAAGAGTATGCCACCTGCATGGCAAGCCTGGCAAGCTGCCCGTGTCGTATTTGATATGCCAAATACCAGTAACAATTATGTTAGGTCATTCCCATGACCTATATAATGGTTTGAGGCTCTTTTGTTCCTGGGCAACAGATGCCCTTGGGCTCTACTAGCATGAGACAGGACATATGGAGATGTTACTGGAGCCTGCTCAAGCAAATAATACGGGAAGATAGTGATAGTGGTAGTGATATACATACACACACACACACACACACACACACACAAAATACTGCCTTCAACTATTTTTATTAGTTATTGTTAATAAACTTACTAGAAGATACAACATTCAAAGTTTTTCCTATGGGGTAAATTCTGAATCCTTTTAATACAGATTTATTCTTTTATGCAAATTTGATTTAGGAAAGCTGCAGTTGCCAGTCTTTCCTTAGAATTATGGTTTATTGTTTCAAATTGTAGCCACACTGATCTAGACTCAAAATCTTTTGGATAAGAATTCCATTACCATCATTCCTGGTTAAGTGCCTTAATTCTATAAAACTACTGAAATATATTTATTAACACTATTAAATTATAAAACAAAATCCATCAACTTTTCATGTTCCTGCTTATTTGACAAGAAAACTAGGAATTCTGGTGGTACTATTTTATTAATAAAACAGTATAAATGTGAATTGCAAAGTGGGGGAAGGGTTGTTAAGACAAGGAAGTTCAGTTGGGGACCTGGCGGTAGTCCAGCAGTGGCGTTGCCTTGCCGCGGCGGCCCTTGCCGGCCGGGTTTGATCTCCGGCATCCCATATGGTCCCCTGAGCACCGCCAGGAGTAATTCGTGAGTGCAGAGCCAGGAGAAAGCCCTGAGCATTGCCGGGTGTGACCCAAAAAGCAAAAAGAAAAGAGAAAGAGAGAGAGAAAGAAAGAGAGAGAGAGAAAGAAAGAAAGAAAGAAAGAAAGAAAGAAAGAAAGAAAGAAAGAAAGAAAGAAAGAAAGAAAGAGAAAGAAAGAAAGAAAGAAAGAAAGAAAGAAAGAAAGAAAAGAAAGAAAGAAAGAAAGAAAGAAAGAGAGAGAAAGAGAGAGAGAAAAGAAAGAAAGGAAGGAAAGAAAGAAAGAAGGAAGGAAGGAAGGAAGGAAGGAAGGAAGGAAGGAAGGAAGAAAAAGAAAGGGAAGTTCAGTTAATGACAACAAGATGTGGAGAGAATCAGGTTGCATGCCTTATAGAGGGGTTGACATGGGTTAATCCCCAGCACAACATGTGATCCCCAGAGCCCCAGAAGTGATCACTAAGCATGGAGTGAAAAGTAAGCCCTGAGCACCATTGGGTATAGTTTAAAAATCCAAAGAAAAAGGAAAACAGAGTACTGGCACTGATTCCAGCTAATCCATGCTCTGGCATGTACATAACTGACCTTTCTGGGTCTAAATTTTGCTGGGGCTTAATTTTGTTTTCAAGGAATAAATTTTCCTTATACTAAGTAATATATAAAAATGAATACTTTGGTGGGTAACTGATAAGTCAAAATGATCTCCCTTTTGAGAGTTACAGTGCCAACTGCCAAGTTTTGGGGCATGATCCTCAAGACCTCCAACACTTCTAATACCAACTGCAAATTCAGGGACCCCCAAACTATATTGTTTACTTGGACTAACAGAATTTTCTGAAAGCTATTCTTCCTATAATTGTGATTTATTCCTAGAAAGTATATAGGTTTAAAATTTGCCATGGTGATTAATCCAGTTTACTCTGGTATGTAATATTAAGTTGATGAGCTCAATTTTAGATATAACCTGAATACATTATAGCAGCATATACTCCATTGGTTTGTAACAGGTAATTCAGTCTCTTTGCTATTAGGCTTCACCCAACTTGTCAAATCACTCTAGGATGTGTTCACATGTAGTGCTTCTCTGAGTCCCTGGTTTTTCAGTTTAACTCCAGAAATAGTCTAGTCTTCTAGAACTACTGTAAAACAGTGATGGTATTATTGTAATGCTAATAAAAAAGACCATCCCCACCAATTTAATTTGCCTAGCATTAAAATTTTAGGTTTGAAATTTATTTTTTACATCTTATTCTAACCAGATTCAGTAGACTAAATCACTGTCTGTCTCTGTCACTGTCTTCCCGTTCATAATCCATTGGCTCCAGCAGGCACCAGTAACATCCCCATATGACCTGTCTCATGTTAGTAGAACCCAAGGGCACATGCTTGCTCCAGGAACATAAAGAGCCTCAAACCATTCCATCAGGTCATGGGAATGAGGTCTAAAATTGTTACTGGTATTTGGTATATCAAATACGACACGGGTAGCTTGCCAGGCTCTGCTGTGCAGGTAGCATACTCTTGTAATCATCTCTAAATCCAGCATTTATTGATGAACTGCGCAGCCGCAAGTGGCCATGTGAGCCTGGCTGTGATAGGGCTGGTCTGCAGGGTGGAGTTCTGATGGAGGGGAAGTCCGGATGTGGAGAATGGAGGCCCTATGGAGTGTGTGGGTGTGGGGGGTTCGTCTGGCTTGTTGCAAGGCTCTGCAGGGGGTGGTGGGTCAGTAGACTAAATAGTTGCTTGAAAAGTAAACCTAACGGTTTTTCACTTGATATAAAAATTTACAATTATGCTTGATGTCCCAGGGGGGCCCAGACCTACTCTTTGGATAAACTCTGTTTACTTCACATTCTTTCCTATTGAATGCTTTGCATTCACTTTATTTGTAAGTATAAAATTAATGCTTTTTATTAAATCACTGAAAGTAAAAATAAATAAATAAATAAATAAATAAATAAATAAATAAATAAATAAAATTAGCCATGGAAGGAGCACATAGGTCAGAGTCCAGGAGTTCCAAATATGGAGATTCTATTAAACCCTCCCCCATAAGACAAGAGTTTTCTGCTGTCATACAATAATGATAATACAAGTTGGGTTTCCACAGAAAGAAATTGTCTGAGCAGAGTTTAAAGAGTTTTTAATGGTGTTCCAGTGTATAAGCCTGAAGAATTGTTTGGCCTCATGGTTGATGTCCATTTTCAGATCAGCTAATACAGGACATCAACCTCTGTTTATTACTGTATCAGGAGGAGATGAGCAACCAACCGTGTTCTAAGACTGCTGGGGCTGAGTGAAGAGTCTGGCCAGTGTGCCTGCCTTACAAGGCTGAGGCTAGGAGTTTGATCACTGGTGCCACTGCTTAACCTAACCTCCTTCCTGGCAGCTCTGCTCTCTGTGATCCTCAGCGACGCATACAGTTTCTGGATATACTTGAGTGTATACCAGATGTTTGCAAGTACCACAGTAGCTACAGGATGTGCACCCTGGAAGGCAGCACAACTAAGATGATGTGTGAGCACCGTGGCCTTGAATTCGACCCCTGGCAAGCATGTGTGTGAGTGAGCTCTGCAACTGAAAGGAGGGTGACCCCGATTAAGTCCCAGGGCCAGGTCTGTCAGCAGCATAACCTGATTTGCGAGTACAACAAAAAGCGCAAGGCCCACAGTCAAGTGTGTGTTTGACCCCTGCTTATGGCAGCACAGGGAAGGGCAGGCGGTGGTTGCAGCCAGTCTGCGTCATCAATTATGTACCTGTTCAGTCAGTGCTACTTCAATTATGCTTGATGTCCCAGGGGGCCCAGACCTACTCTTTGGTTAAAACTCAGTTCTTTACTTCACATTCTTTCCTGTTGAATGCATTGCATTCATTTTATTTATGTAAGTATGTTTTTTAAAACTCGGTAATTTTTAAAAAATTATCTTTTGGTCAAGCCCAACGATGTACAGGGTTTACACCTGGCACTGCATTCAGGTGTAAACCTGAATGTCCCTCCTGTCGGTACGGGGAGAACCATTTGGGATGCTGAGGATTGAACCTGGGTCAGCCATGTGCAAGGCAAGTTCCCTATCTGTTATTACTCAGATCCAAAAAACTCAGTAATTCTTTTACTAATAATTGGAAAAATTGACAAATTTTCGTTATCCGCACAGGGTCAGGCACCTAATAAATAGGTGCTTCGTTGTATGGTTGGGGAGCAGAGTCTCCTGAAATTGTAGGGGTTTCCATCTCTGAAGACGTAACAGCACCAAAAGGATTCAATTCTTGGTGGAATACTTTGTGTTGGTAGAATACTTTGGTTACTCATCATGTAGAGCCTCTCAGACCTTTTCACATCACTTGGCTTTTCCCAGGAGTCACTAGAGGGGGTGTCTTGACTTCTAATAAAAAAAAAACCTCGTTATTTTATTTATTTGTTTGTTTATTTATTTATTTATTGAGGAGAGGGGATGACACCCTACAGTACTCAGGGGTTACTCCTGGCTCTGTATTCAGGAATTACTCCTGCTTGAGGGACCAGTTGGGATGCTAGGGATTGAATCGGGTTGACTGCATACAAAGGCAAACACCCTACCAGCCTTGCTGTCTCTCAGGTCCCAAACGTCATTGACTTCTAATGCAATCTTGAAAGTGACAGATTGTTACTCTGTTGATATTGATACCCTGTTGGTGATAGACCAGGCATCTCATGTTGTGGGAAGGGAAATTAAGGAGCATTAACGACAGTGCCCAAGAGTCATTGGGAACCATGTTACAGACTGCTACCACAGTCCCAGTCACTTAGACATCTTACTGAGGAAATTGTGTGTGTGTGTGTGTGTGTGTGTGTGTGTGTGTTGTGTTGTGTGTTTGTGGTGGTGTGAGGCTTGGTTTGCTTATTTTTTCTACTCTTGGTAGAAGGCATGGAACTCAGGACATTATATATGGAAGACGTGTGCTCTTCCAGCAAACATCCCTATCCCTTCGTGCTTCTGTGGTGTGCTCAGGTTAGTTGCCTACTTATTGCTCCCCTCCTCCCTCTCAGAAAACTAGTTTATGCTTTCTCTTTGAGGTACTTTTTTTTGGATCAGTATTCACATAGCCATACCTTTAAAAATTTAGTATCATGGAAATTGAGTATCTGTAGGAAGGGTCTCTAGACTTTTTCATCCTCAGGAAAATGGAAATTGGTTGTGGTGCCTAGCATTTGTGAAATATTTTGCCTTGGTGGAAATCCTTTAGACTTCTATATTTGCAGGAACGTCAATATAATAGGTTTTGCCAGATAAGTGATCATTTCCTAACTAAGGTAGCATTGGATAAAATAAAGAAATAGGTAATATTTCTTTATTTTCTGAAAATTTTTGTACTTTTTTGCTAACGTAGATGGTCTTTAGGGAATAATAAAAAATGAAGAAAAAACATTGCCGAAAGCACAGTGAAGGATGAGTATTCAGCTTAAAAATGCATAAAAATTTCTTTTTCCTACTGGAGTATTTTTGACAACTTGAATATTTGTTAAAACATTTATGACTATAAATATAAGCACCACTATTCCCTACCTAGTTCTATAAATTCTTTGTTAAACATTAGACTTTCAAGAAACTGATTTCTAATTACATAAAAATTTTATACTTCCTGCTTAACTTGTATTACTGCGATTTAGAACATATGCATAATTACGATCATTATTCTGATACAGTAATTTTTCTTCTTTCTAGAGACACATGGAATCAAATTGGAACTTTGTAGAAGAATTGCTAAAGAAATCCATTAATGTTCAGGTATTATTTATTTTACTTTCTCTTTTTATTTATTTGTTTTTTTTTGAGGCCTGCCCACTGATGTTCAGGGGCTATCCCCAGCTTAGTCTTGGTGGACCATGTGTTGCCACGATAGAACCTGGGCTTCTGCATGCACAGAATTCGCTGTAGCCCTTTGATCTGTCACCTCAGTCCCATGTGTATATTTAAAGTAAGACAGTTTATAGCCTCTACTAAATCTTTTGTTAGAGTTTATTTTTGTTTTTTTATTTCAATATGAACCTAGGTGCCTGATGGGGCTGGAGCAATAGTCCAGCATGTAGGGCATTTGTCTTGCATGTAGCCAACCCGGATATGATCTCCTACATCCCATATAGTCCCCTGAACATAGCCAGGAAAATGGCATGGCCAGGAGTAAGTCCTGAGCAGGGATGGGTGTGGTCCAAGAACAAACAAGCAAAAAACCTAAGTGGTAGTTAATGGGGGGGGCAAGATATAGTACAGCTGGTAAGGCACTTTATGTAGTTGACCTAAATTTGATCCCTAGTATCTCTTATAGTTCTCTGAGCACCGTTATTAGCTATTCTTTCTTGCCCCCTCTCCTTGTTGCTCCTCCCCTAAAAAGCATCTCAGTGACTTAACATGATTTAAGCTGCAAATTTAGTTTCTTTATTAGGAATCTTATGATAGAATCACTATTTTTTGTTAATAAAGGGCCATTGAACAATTGTCTTTATTAATCACTATCTTTCAAATATTTTTTATTTTTAACACTGAATTGTCAGGTAAAGGACAAAGATCATTATCCTAGTGGGTGACATTGATAGAGTGTATTCAAATAAGAAGTAGATGCTTCAGTACCATAAGCCATTCCTATATGATACTATATGATACCAGGTCTAGTCTAGGAGACATGATGAGGGAGATAGGGGCATTGGAAATTCAGCTGTATCCTCCTCACAGCAGGAAGGTGACTTGCCTTGATGAGCAATTTGTCTTACAGGCTTGAATCATACTCTAACTGATAAGGTCCTGGTTTCCGGCGCTCATTTCATACCTTATCATTTTTCTTTCTGCAGAGCTGTTAATGTAGTGCTTCATGGCCCAGAGGTCAGATCTGACCTCCTTTTAAAATAGTTTTAAAAGTGCTGTTTATCACATCTTTCAACACATTGAGTGGTATTTCTGTAAAGTTTTGTAACATTATTTATGTCAGTTTAAGGGAAAACTTTAGAAAAGAGCAATTCTAAATTTGGGAAATAGATTAATTTTCTTTTTAAGAAATAAAAATTGTTAAATTAAAGAGCAATTAAAAAAATCTATAGTAATGCAGGGTAGTTCTCTTTACACACTTAGGCATACACAAAATATACAAATAGATACAAGTAATAATTTATAACTATATACACACATATATGTTTATTTTATCTATCTGTTTATTTAATTAAGACTTTTTGGGTCACACCCAACAATGGTCAGGGGTTACTCCTGGCTCTGCACTCACGAATTGCCCCTGGTGGTGCTTTGGGGGCCATATGGGATGCCAGACTTTGAACACAGGTCAGCTGCTTGCAAGGCAAATGCCCTACCTGCTCTACTGTCACTCCTGCCCCATATCGTAAAAGCATTTCGTTAGCTTGAAATTTTCCTTTTCCTATTTTTTATTTTAACTTGCATTGTTGAGGTAAAATATGAAAATATATTTGTTATAACGTGTCTACTAATTATGAGCTAATAGGAATTCTTGATTAGAATGACATAGATCTTTACACATATAAGTTGTCTAAGAATGAAGAGTGCTGTTTTATTTTTAATTACATTATAATTAAAAGAACTATTATCTGCTACAGTTATATCATTTTGGTTTGTTTTACTGTTTTCAAGAATTTATTGATTTAGAAACTTGGAAAGTTTCTTCCAAGTATTTTTTTTCACTTCAATGATGTGGTTATTATTGTTTATATCTTCTTTTTAAAACAATTAGCTACCAATGTTTTAACAAGGCTGAAAAAATATTGATTTTTCTAGCAGTGGCTTTGTTTATGGTTTTGATCAGAACTAAACTTTATAATAGAATATTTAATGGGAGGTTCTGAAAAATCATATGAAAACGCATGCATGTATGTGTGTCTTTGCATGAGTGCCCATAACATTGAGAGATAAACAGGATAATTTGTCTTTATTTCTGTTCCATAGAAAAACCTGTATTTTGGACTAAGAGATCGAAAATCTTCTTTAAACACTTCAGCTGTTAAAAAATTCTGTTTTTCTTTGAATTATGGTACCTTCATAGTTCCAAATTTTAATGAAGGAAACTTGTTTGCTTGAAAGTAGCTTTTCTTCATTGGAATGTTTTACTCATGATAAAAAGTACAGTTTTACAGTGTAACTGATATTTCAGTAATATCAAGTAAAGCCTTTTTTGTGGTTTATTTCTTGGACTACACTTGCTGCTCAGAGAGCCACTGCTGGTAGTGCGTGGGGGACTGTGCTGGGGTTTGAATCTGGGTCTTCTCTATGCCACGGTTGCATGTGCTCACCCTAGTGAGCTTTCCCTACCCCTAGTGCTATTTCGAATATGAGTAATCCTTGGCCCATCAAATAGGATAATAGTCCTGCTCCATCTGACTGGATATTTCTTAAGATGTGGGTCTTTCAGTGCACTGAGCAAACTGGCTGAGTCAAGTCAGGTACCTTATCACCCGACAAGTAAAAATACTACTGTTAATCTGAGAGACTATCTCTGTGGATTTAGGGCTAACATAAAGTCAAAGCATTATCTTTATGTGAACGAAGAGATTGTTATAATATACAAAAAGTAATACATTCTGCTCTAGAAATCTTTCAATTTATCATGCCTTGGTTGTATCAAATTATTTTTTCATAAGGAGGATGAAACTATTTGCTGGAGTTCTTGAAACCAATTTTGTGGGTGCAGTAGGTGGTCATAAAATATATATATATAGTTTGATTACATCTGTTTTCCCCCATATTAAGGTAAATTAAAAATATGACCATGCTCATTTGTTTTGACTTTTTCTCACACAGTAAGAGTCCATTTACAATATTTAAATAACTTAAATTCCACATATAGAATATTCTTCAAGCAAAATTGGTAGGCACTCTGTTGTAGTTTTAATTGAGAAAATAATGTTGAAGTTGTTTTATTTTCTAGCCAGAGATTACTAGCCATAAATAAACACTGAACTTGGTTCATAAAGGGAACGTATATTATTTACTTTTACCTAAATAGGTACAATTGGATAGTTAAGGATTTGCTTTTAAAAAAGTTTAAATTCCAATATTTGTGACTCCTAACAGAAATATTTATTTTGCCTTTTAAACAGCAACCTTGTTTCCATATGAAAAGGGAGATTTTTCATATTAAACATCTGCTTTGTAATGTTCCATTATTTTTTGAGATCAGAGAAAGTTTTCTAATAAAGGTCACAGAAGGATATACAGAGAAATCCTAAGTCAGCCTAATACTTTCCACTCTATTCCTTCTCTTTGTGTGCTTACCCAGACGTATAATGCTATCAGAGCTGTGATTGTTGTTCCTTTTGCTGCAACATTATTTTTATATGTGTATTTGGCATAGTTTAGTTTCCCTTCCACAACACTTCAGAACCCCCCATTTAATATAAACAGGCCGTATATGAGCCCTGGCTGGCGTACTGATATTGTGTCTTGTTTCCTTTTGACTGACATCAGTCATTTTATTTGCTTCATCTCCCCCTGATTGCCGTATCTTATTTGTTGCTAGAGAAAATACTGAGGCTGAGTTATTTTCCTTCTGTTTCATTAGACGGTCCAAATCCATTGGTCTGTAACTTCACATGATTTGGAAGTCTTTTAAGGGCAAAGCTACCAGCTAACTACCTGAGACTAATGTCTTACAGACTGATGAAGTACTTGCTCATACAATCTATTCTTTAGGGACTGGGGATAAGACAATACAGGGATAAAGTGCATGCCATGCACTTGGCAGAGCCACTAAGAGCCCCAGCACTATAGATGGCCCCTTGAGCCGCGAGTAAGCCAGGAGTACTGCTGGTTACAGCCCAAAAAGCTTGGAAAATAAAACCAAAGACTTAAACTAAGTTTTACTGTTTTCCTAGGCTCAGAAACTTTGCAGCAGGAAATAAAATACCAACTTTCTTGTCTAACCTTAAAAATGATTATAGTTAGGCAACTATTAGTTATTATGTAGCTTATAATTAAAATGTATTTTTCTGATGATTTTTAATGATTTTTAATTATGCATAATTAAGTTATCATTTCTATAGTAAAAGTAATCCAAAATAGTAGAAAATTTTGATTTTAGTTTAATAAAAGAATTTAGAAAAAGCAACACATATTTATATGGTCTAAATTTGACCCTTCAAATAAAGATAGGGAATTTTTCCTCTTTCTTTTTTTAAAGGATGGTAATAGAAATCAGGAGCAGGCATTATGCAATATTCTATACTATTTTGTGCTATTCAATAAATTGTATGTGCAGAGCCAAGAAAGTAAATCCAGAGGGCAAGCACTTAAGGTCAAGTGAAAATGTGGCATGAATTCCAGGACAGAAACAGGCAGGGATAAGGTTGTGTGGGGCAAAGGCCTTCTAGAACTCTAATTGGAAAGCATGAATTTATGAGACGAGCCCGGCGTGTTCAGGGTGGTATGGCTGTAGACGGAAAGCATCAATTTAGATGTCAATAACCAAACTTCTTTTTTAGGTAGACCTTAACACTTAGAAATTAATATATTAGCTTACAATATAATATTCTACTCTGCTGTATTTAATATCCAATCATAAAAGAATCAGTATTTGGTATAAAAGTTCATTTCTCTCCTTGATAATGAAATGATAGCTAGAGTTGCAAGCACTTCTTAATACTCAGTGTATCTTCTTTTACCTTAGGCTTATGACATTCTTATGAAAATTATGTTTACATATTAAACAACTGGGGTCCAAATGACTTTCATATTGTCACATCCCTGATTGTCTTAATTTTAACCTCTTAGTAGCATTTAAGTATGAAGATTTTTGTTTCCGCTCTGATTTTTCGGGCCACACCAACTGTGCTTAGGAGCTACTCTTGGTTCTGCACTCAGGAATCACTTCTGTTCAGGAATCAGGGCACCATATGGACTGTTGGGGAAGAAAAAAGCCAGGTCAGGTCTCAGGCAAGGCTATACTCTTCCCACTGTTCTATTGTTCTGGCCTCATAACCCTGTGGATTACTGTCCCTTTCGGAAGTCATTTCTTCTGACTTAATCTGTGCTAATGTCCTTCCTACTTTCTTGGCCACTAATTTTTTGCTTATCATTCCATTTTCTTTTCCTTGTTATCTAATTGTTGAAATCGCAGTCTCAGTTTGGCCCCCTTTTACTATCTAACAATCTTTTCATTATAGATATGACCTGGTTTCTCAGCTCTAAGAGCCATCAATATGAATGTAACTTCCAAATGTATATGAATAACATTGACTCCCAGATAATCCCTTGATTCCAGCAGGACTAAACCCTGACCATAGCCAGCTCTAGTCCCCAAACTAAAACATGTCAAAGTGGGCTGTCATGTTTTAGCCTCCGCTCCTCATGTTTCTCCTCTCTACCAGTTCCAGGGAGAGAAAAGGGCCTGAAGGTCAGACCACTCTGATCACCAATGATTTAATCAATCCCATTTGTCATAAGGTTTCCATAAAACCCCAAGAGTACTGAGTCATTAAAGCAAAAATTTAAGAGTAAGTCTATGTTTATTTAGATCTCTTAGTCTAAAGATAAGAATGGTATGATTTAGTCATAATATATTCATTCATACTATTTTTATAATATCATGGAGCATAGTATCAGTTGATAATATTCATTTGCCAGAAATTACTCCCTCATACCTTCCTTTTTTTAGGATGGTATCCTAGAGGAACAACTGAGAATGCACCTTCAGTGTTGCTTGGCACTTTGTGATCTTTGGGAGCCAAACAATGCAATTGTCACTATTCTCTGGGAATATTACAGCAAAAATATGGTAACTAAATAGAATATGAATTTGTTTCAAAAATTTTAAGAATTTGTAGGTGATGTTTCAGAAATTTTTGTGCCTTTCTTATAAGTAGTTACTGATTCTGTTTACCTAAAGTTTTAATATTTCCAAAGTAGAGTAGCTCAAGAAGAATTTAATTTTTCATAAATATTCTGTATAGGGCAATAGCTGGGAAAGAGTACATTTGGTCTCTCATCTCTTTGAAGAGAGAGTAAACAAAGGCAAAATTATACCAGAAAGATAAGATAAAGATAAGTTTTTAATGTCTTGAATCATGTTTCTTAACAATGCTGATTTCTTGGTATTCATTGAGCAGTTATTACTGTCCTTGTTAAAGGTACATAAAGAGAGTAGCTTATAGACTAATGGGTGGACAAGAAAAGAAGCTGTAAACCAAAGGAGGAAGTATATAATCTATCAATAGCTATATAGAAGATTTTATGAGGTCATACCAGGTAAAGGGACATATAATATATGGAGACAGGAAAAACTGTGTGATGTATCCTTGTTGTTAAATATTTCTTAATGGTACTATTTAACCAAATAGTACCCGGATAAAAGTGATCAAGAAAAAAAAGAGAACTTAGTCTCGAGCAAAATCATGAAGTGGTGAGTATCATGGTATAGTGATATATTAAGTATATATCTGAGAATTTATTGTTTTGTTTTGAGGCCACAGTGGTGTTCCTCAGGGCTTACTCCTGCCTCTGGCTCTGGAATCACTCCTAATGGGGCTCAGGGGACAATATGGGATGCTGGGGTTTGAACCCTGGTTTGCCACATGCAAGGTGAGCACCCTGTATGTATTGCTCTGACCCCAAGATAAATTTTTTTTCCAGAGAGTCTAAATTCATTGTGATGGCATGAGCAACTACTGAAGTTAGTGATAACTAAGTCAGAAAGAATTGGATTTAGTAAAAAAGAATATCTGGAAGATGAAAATTTGAAATGATTTAAAGAATAGCTACCTATTACGTGGTGAGAGAAGAGAAGATTTGGTGTGTTCTGTCAATCAAGATAGAAAGTAGAAATGCAAAACTCACAAGCATATTTAAAGTTTCATGTTTCCGAGTTCCTGAGAACAGATAGCTGGTTAAGGGAACTATCCGTGGTAGATCTACACAGTGGAATACTATGCAGCCATTAGGAAAAATGAAGTCATGAGATTTGCTTGTAAATTTGAACATGCTTATAAATGCATGTGAAGAGTATCCTGCTGAGTGAAATGAATCAAAAGGAGAGGGACAGACACAGAACTATTGCACTCATATGTGGAGTGTGAAAAACATAATATGAAACTGATATCCAAGCAGTAAACAAGGTCCAGGAAGTTTGGTCCACGGTTGGGAGCCTGCTTCAACCATTTGGAGAAAAGATAGTTGGGATACGGAAGGGACCACTATGTCAAAGATAGTGGTAAATGATGATTGTTTAAGAACTGCGTACTGAAAGTAGATAAAGGAGCAAACATGATAACCTCTCAATCTGTATTGCAAATCATAATGGCCAATGGGAGAGAGAGAGAAAGAAGGATAGTGCCTGCCATACAGACAGGCTTGGGGTGGCAGAAGGGTAAAGGGACATATTGGTGGTGGGAAATTTGGACTGATAGAGGAATGGGTGTTGGGACATTGTGTGACTGAAACGTGATCATGAACAGTCTTCCAACTGTATAGCACGGTGATTCAATAAAATAAATCTTAAAAAATGAAATTTGGGGTTTATATAACTGAAGTTTATTAGGCATAAGAAACAAATTCCTTTCTTTGAAGCACAGTTTCACACCAGCTGAAGAAATGGCTAATTCTAGTTCTCAGGCAATTATTCAAGATTTTTTTTCTACCTAAAAGCAAGGAAGGTTATCAGAGTAAGCAGGAAACATATCAGAGGAACAGAGGAAACCAACGTGAGGAACTTACATTGCCCTCATTGGGAATGTTTGTGTATAAGAGAAAAGAGTGACCACTTTGAATTACAACAAATTTTCTTAAACCCTTGCCTAGTTATATACTTTTAGAAAAATCATTCTTAAAATATACTCTTATAATTCTGAAAATTATAAAGAAAGGAAAATATAACTCAAGAGTGATCAAATATCTGATTCACACGGAATGATGGGATTAGAAAAAGCACCATTTTCCCCGATCTGATAAATGAGGCATCTCGACAGTCAGCAGTGGGTCCTAAATTAAGTTAGGTATATTAGGTTAATGATTGGATCAGTCTTAAATTAGTACAATAAAAGAATGACAGAATACATGTGTCCCTTTCTAACTGCAGTGGGAGATGTCCAGTACTGGTAAAAAGATTGTTACCAAAAAGTTCAGAATCTAATAAACAGTCTTGTAGATATAGCTACCAATTTAGAGAAAAGATGGAGATAAAATAATTTTCATATATACATATAGATGGAGATAAAAGATGGAATAAAATGTTATTTAATGTATATAAATTTACCTTCATATCTAATTTACCTTCATATAAATGAAAGGCATTCAGTTTCATTAGAGATATATATATAAACACAGAATGGGAAAAGGACTCAACTGACAAAAATATTGGGAAAATTACAGGAGGAGAGATTCAGTAGGCACCTGAACCAAGACAGTGTATGGGCTCTGATCTAACTTAATAACACTGTTGAGACAGTCCAGGAATTTGAGTACGTCTCGAGAATTTGTTCTGTTTTGGGATTTTTCTTTTTGGAGAAATTGTGATAACTGTTTCATAAGTTTTATGATTCAGATGACTCAAACTCTTAATGAGCTAATTGGAATTTATTCCTTTCCTTTCTGATTTCTTTCTCAGAAGCTTATTAATCTTTTGTTTGTTTCTTATAGAATAGCTCTTTTAGTATTTCTTGGCTTCCTTTGAAAGGCCTTACAAATATCAGTAGGTCTTCCTTGTCGATGCTAGAAATGGTGAAGACGTGCTGCAGTGATAAGCAAGACCCTGACCTGTACAACTCCAGCAGCAGCTACACCATTTTCCTTTGCATTTTGGCAAAAGTTGTCAAGAAAGCTATAAAGAACAGTGGACTTCATCCTTGGAAACAAGTCAAAGGAAGGTGTGTGTCTTATCTTAGTACAAATTATAACCTGATTTCTGGGGCCGGAGCGATAGCCCAGCGGGTATGGTGTTTGCCTTGTACGCGACCAGCCTGTGCCGGCCTGGTTTCCATCCCGGCATTCCATATGGTCCCCGCGAGCACCCCCCAGGAGTAATTCCTGAGTGCAGAGCCAGGAGTAATCCCTGAGCATCAACGGATGTGACCCCTCCCACCCCCACCCTGCGCATCGCCGGTGTGTGACCCAAAAAAAATAACAAATTATGACCTGATTTCTTCTGAGAAGTGTTACTCTGCATTTTGTTTATTTGTACCAAAAGTATTTATGATCGCTGCATTTTAAATATAGTTTTTTTTTATAGGAGAGCAGTTATGTTCAGGGTTAACTCCTGGTTTTGCACTCTGGAATAATTCCTGGGAGTGCTTGGGGGAACCATATGGGATGTCAGGGACTGAATTCAGGCCAGCAAGGCAAGTTTCCTCCCTGCTGCACTATCTCTTCAATCCTCTTATTAGCTCTTTATAAATGAATTTTTAACTGCTGATGCTCTAATCACTCCTGTCTTGAAAAAGTTCATTTCAGACGGCACAAAATTTAATAATCCATAAATTGGTTAGAGGATGAGTGATTTTTAGTGCTAATTCCCAAATTCATGAAAGAAACACATTGCAACTATTAAAGTATATTGTGTACTTTTAACGGAAACTTTCCAAATGGACAGTGTTTTTCAGTCATTTAAACTTGTAGCATTATTTTTTTCTTTTTGCAAGTAGATAGAAATATTTCTAGCAACTTGAATCATCTTTGGATATAAGTAAAACAGGACCCAGAATTTGTTAGTAGAGGGAAATATGAGTTAAGGAAAATTGTTATATAAAATTGCTGTTAAGCTTTCTGTAGAGTGAGATTATGTATGCGTCCTTATCAGTTAAATAAGTAGAGTCTTGAATAAGAGGAAAAGTCATGTAACAGATGAAAAGAGTATTTCTGTTACTTTGATTTTCCTTAATAGATGCCTTGTTGCAAGGAAGGACATGAAAAGAGTATTTCTGTTACTTTGATTTTCCTTAATAGATGCCTTGTTGCAAGGCAGGAGTATTCAGTGGATTTGGTTTTCCAGTAGGAAAAGGAAAGTGAAACTACCCTGATGCATAATTAACTAAAAATCTAAAATAGTGAGTTGACATGAGTAATGAATGAGATATTATTTTAAAAGATTTATTATCACGAGAGAAACAATTATACTACAGCTTTTTTTGCTTGTGTTACAGAATATATTCTAAATTCCATCAAAAAAAGAATGGAAGAGCTAACTGAAGTTGGTCTGCAGAACTTTTTCAACCTTTTCCTACTGTTAGCAGCTGTTGCCGAGGTGGAAGACGTGGCATTTCATGTTTTAGACCTCCTGAATTTCCTCAGGCCTGCCTTTATGTCCTCTCCGCTCATTTGGAAGGGTCAGATGGCATTCCTCTTGATGTATGCTCAACGAAATCTGGATATTGGTGTTTTGGCTGAGAAATTTTCAGGTGCCTTCGGAAAAAGCAAAGGAATTCTTGGTGTCTAAAAGTGACATGGGCCAGAGACATGCTCTCTGGACACTACTTTGTATCTACATTGATGGCGTTCAAGAAGTATTTGAGACCAGCCATTCCTTGCATCCGGCCCATGAAAAACTGCTTAACGATGGCTTTAGTATGCTTCTACGAGCCTGTCAACAATCTCAGCTTAGGACAGTGTTGAATTTTCTGCAGGCTGTCCTGGCTCGAATCAGGTATGTTTTCCATCGATGTACTAATATACTGCTTTGTTCTATATCATCACTTATGTTGATTCTATGCATTCTGTGCTAAAGTTTTTCTGTAGATATATTCATGAAATCCATATGTAGAGAGAATTGGTTTTGTGACTACATTGGCATAATTCAGTTTTCCCTCTATTTTTGCAAATAGTAATTCTTGAAAAGAAAGCTTATGTGCAAACATAAAGAGCAACTAAGCTCAGTGCTGCAGTAATGCTGTCCAGGACTATCTCTCACGGTCTTCCGCTCTGTCTCTCTTTAAAGATTATTGTCCAGAGATCTGTTTAAGATTTTTTAACAAGACCACAAGAGCTTAAATCTGCAATGGGTTTTATTGGATGAGCTTTCCTAAGGTATATGTAATAATGTGTCCATAGGAAGATTTAAACATGGTGTACAATTTTAAAACACTCACAGAGACACACACACACAGACACACGCATACATAGACACACATAGACACACACAGAGAGACACACAGACATATACAGACACACACAGATACACATAGACACACACAGACACACATAGACACACACACACACACAAACCAAGTTTTCACTACCTTATGCTTCAGTGGCCCATCCATTGTGTGGGTTACTTAATAACATTGAACTGCCAGCACCTGCAGTTCTTTGTTTCAGAGGTTCTTTGGTGCTGAAGTTGTTTCTTCTGCTCCTGGATCAGGTTAGAGGAGCCAGGAATGGAAAGTCAAAAAGGAACAGCTCCCCACACTCCCTTTACCTGTTGGGGACTGCCTTTGAGACAAGTGTTTGATGGTGGATTACTTGTTTGGTGCCTGTCTCCCTTTACTGTTTTTATATAAGAACAAAATCTCATCTGAAATATGCAAAAGATTATAGAAGGAGAAAAACAATCCCTCATCAGCAATGCAAAAATCCAGAGCTAGGTAGGGTGTGGTCAAGCAAGCCATCGAGCAGTTCTGCTTTTGCCCCAGTGTAGGTACGGTACCATTCCTAGGGTTTCGCTCTTTTCCCAAGTCAACAAATTCACAGAGTTTTTACAGTTCTTCCAATTTTTTTACTCAACACTAAAGAATAGTTGTGATCCACAGTTTGAACTGTGTGAAATATTTCAGCTAAAACCATTTATTCTGAAATTGATAGGTTGTATAGAGTCTAGCTTGTTCTATGGGAAAAAACCTTACAGTACAAGCTTAATTTTTTCATATCTACATACATTATAAAAAATATGCAGTTGCCCTTAGAACCAAAGGTTATAACACTTGATGGCATTTAAGACCCTTTCACTTATGTTTTGTTTTTCTTCAGTACATTATATGTTCATAAGAAGTTGAATGATAACGTTTGGTGTTATCAGTTACTGCTGTTGAAAACCTGTGAAGATTATGTATATAAACTTAAGTATGAAATAGGTTAGGTGTAAATAAGTTTACAAGAATTCATGGACGTTATTTGAAATCATGTGTTAGGATACCAAAATCATCTCTTCTACCACTTTACATAAGTACTATGTTTTCCAAAAGCACTATATTTGATAAAACTTCTAAATTTTTGAAACTGATTTACTGCTACTATTTCTTACTTTCGGCAGAGCCTGGCAAGCTATCTGTGTCGTATTTGATATGCCTAATACCAGTAATAATTATAGACCTCCATCCCCATGACCTGATGGAATGGTTTGAGGCTCTTTATGTTCCTGGAGCAAGCAGGTGCCCTTGGGCTCTACTAGCATGAGACAGGTCATATGGAGATGTTACTGGGGCCCACTCGAGCAAATCGATGATGAACGGGAAGACAGTGATATAGTGATTTCTTACTTTCGTAATTGCTTTATGCTGTTCTTTTTAAAAAATACTGATTAACATAGATTTTTCACCCAAGTTTTTATAGTCGTTATATTTCTCTGCATTATCATTTTAAATTTCAAAGGTTAGCCGGAGTTCTGATCATATCATCTCTCCCTGGTCCTCCATTGTAAATCATATTAAAGTGAAGTACAAAATCCTGCCCTTCTTTATTTATATTAGAGTGAATGTATAAAACGAGAACCAAAAGGGAGCTAGTATAAATCATTATGTTTTGGGGAACAGAAGTAGAAGCTAAAGGGCTTCTACTTGGGCTCCTCAGAAGAGGTAGTCATGGAAATAAAGTGACTTCTTTGGGGGAGGGCATGGTCAGAGGGCCACACCTGTCTGTCAGTGCTTACTCTTGGTTCCACACTCAAGGATCATTCCTGGTGGGCTCAGGGGAGCAGATGGGGGATTCAACATAGGTTGGCTACATGCAGTGTAAGCATCTTACCTGTTGTATGATTGCTCAAGCTTCAGTTGTATTGCTTCTTACATAGATTTGTTTTTAAAACAATCTGTAGCCTATAGATGCAGTTAATTTAACTTTTTTTTGGAAGGGCAGGGGACATACCTAGCAATGCTTAGGGGATACTCTTGGCTCTGTACTCAGGAACTACTGCTGGAGGTAATTTGGGATGCCACAGATTAAACCCAGGTTGGATGCGTGCATGGCAAGTACCCTAACTGCTGTACTATCTCTCCAGCTCCTAATTTCTAATGTAGAGATTTGGGGACATCTTATTTTGTAAAAATCTCATTAAAAAGTGCAAATATCATATATATATATATATATATATATATATATTTTTTTTTTTTTTTGCTTTTTTGGGTTACTCCTGGCTCTGCACTCAGGAATTACTCCTGGCGGTGCTCGGGGGGACCATGTGGGATGCCGGGGATTGAACCCGGGCCAGCACAGGCTGGCCGCATGCAAGGCAAACACCCTACCCGCTGGACTATTGCTCCGGCCCCGTATATCCATGGTAAAGGTAAAGTGAAATAAAATAATTTATAAAGTGGAAGCTAAATATTTCTCTTTCCACCTTCTGCTTTTTTTTTTTTTTTTATTCTGTGTTTAAGTGTTTCTTACCTAGAAGTGATTTTGTACCCCCAAGAGGACGTTTGGCCACCTTGAGAAGCTTTTATTTTCGCATGGAGTTGGGTGGGGAAAGAGTGTGTGCTAGTGGCATCTAGTGGGATGCAGCTGAACTCCTTGCTGAGCACAAGCCATTCACAAATAAAGAATTCTTCTCTTGTCCTTAGTGTTCTTAGGGTGAAAAATGGTGCTCTAGGCTAAACACAGAAATCAAATGGCTTCAGATAGAACCTTCCATACCTGTGCTACATATAGACAAAAAGCAGGAGATGAATGATCTTTTGTTCTGCAATTATTTTTTCACTTACTGTTTCCAAGGCTGCTTTCCCTGTCAAGAGGCTGAGACTGATCTAATCTTTTTAATGACCACATAATATTTCATTATATGGATATGCCAAATAGTACATAACCAATTCCCACACACTAGGTTTTCTCATGTTTACTGTTTTATGTTGTCATAAACACTTTTTTTACTACACATCTTTCCCCCTACATTCTTTGTGCTCTTATGAAACTAAATCTCTAGGTTCCTAAGAATGAATAGTATATGTGCATTTTTAAAGTAAATGGATATTACCAGACATCCTATAAAAACTGTACCAGCTGTTGCTCTTCCTACTAGTGTATAAGACCTCATTTCTTTTGTGTGTGTGTGTGTGTATAGATGTGTGTGTATCTATCTATATATATACACACGTACACACATTTGTATATGTAAATTTAATGAATTTGTATATATTAAAAGTGTAATAATTGGGGCCAGAGCAATAGTGCAGCAGATAGGGTAAAGCAGATTACCTTGCACACAGCCGACCCAGGTTCGATCTCTGGCATCAAATATAGTTCCCTACACACTACCAAGAGTGATCCATGAGTGCAGCGCTGGGGTGACCCCTGAACATTGCTGAGTGTGGCCCAAAAAGCAAAAAAAGGAAAATAAAATACATGAAAATGTTGATAATTGATTCTTGGCAATTAGAGAATGTGACCTATTTGAAGGTTTAAGAAGCATTAAAAGCAAAGTTTAATATTTTTATTTTGTGTTGATACATTACTTTTTAAGTTCCTAATTAACACATTTTTTGGACACTTCCAATTTGAATATTCTTTTATTCTTAAGGATCAAAAAACACAGTCATTTACTTTCATTTTTTTATTATTAGATTATAAATATTGGTACTTATCAACCTTGTTACTCTTGTTTAATAGATGAAGAAATGGAAACAAATTTACACTGTATAATTTGTATAAATATAAGTTTCTGAACTTAGACTTTAAATCCCTAGATCATACCTGCCTTCTTAGATAACCTTTATAATAATTTACAAATAAACAGAAACTAAACATGCCACAACTTTTTTAAAAATATAAATGTAGAGGTAATTAAATGAAGTAAAACTATTTGCTTTTGCTTACCTGAAATTATTACCACTATTTATTTCTGGCAAGAAAAATGGTAATTACTTTAGGGAAGTTTTTAATTTTTTTTCTTAATAATTATATTATTGCATTTATAAAATGATAAATGAGAAAATGTTGAACCATCAAAAGGTGTGGGGAAAATTAAATCACTCATTAAACTTAATGATGATTTTTTTTTTTTTTTACAATTAAAAGGTCATGTTTGGGTTTTGGTCATACAGTGTTTCAGCACCCGTCCCTCCACCAGTGCCCATCTCCCACCACCAACATCCCGGTTCCCTCCCCCCTTCTCCAGCCCTGCTCCATGGCAGGTTCTTTATTTCTTTCCCTTTCTCTCTCTTTCTCTTTTCCTTCCCTTCCAGACTATGGATTACAGAACATACATTAAAAGGTTGTCATGTGTATCCTTTTGCCTCTATTTAATGCTCAGTTCTAGGTTGGCATTAGTACCCTCGACTATTATTAGCACCCTGTTCCATTTTCTGTCTTACCTAAACTCTGACTCCCACACGTTTGTGATAATTTCCACCTTTGACAAGACCTCCTGATATATGTTTCACTTGACCTTGGATATTGGTATCATAATATGTACATATATATTTATGCCATGCAAATAAATGCAGTCATTCTGTATCTGTCTCTCTCCTTCTGGCTAATTTCGCTCAACATAATCTTCTCCATGTCCATCCATTTATAGGCAAATTTTATAACTTCATTTTTCCTAACAGCTGCATAGTATTCCATTGTGTAGATGTACCAAAGCTTTTTATCCAGTCATCGATTTTCGGGCACTCTGGTTGCTTCCAGATTCTGGCTATTGTGAATAATGCTGCTATGAACATAAAAGTAGGGATGGTGTTTCCGCTGCGTATTTTTGGTTTCCCAGAGTAGATTCCCAGGAGTGGTATGGCTGGGTCAAATGGGAGTTCAATTTCTAGTCTTTGGAGGAAAGTCCATATTGTTTTCCAGAAAGGCTGTACCAGCCGGCATTCCCACCAACAATGGATGAGTGTCCCCTTTTCCCCACATCCACGCCAGCACTTGTTGTTCTTGCTCTTTTGAATATGTGCCAGTCTCTGTGGTGTAAAGTGGTATCTCATTGTTGTTTTGATTTGCATCTCTCTGATGATTAGTGATGATGAGTATTTTTTTCATATGTTTTTGGCCATTCGAATTTCTTCCTTGCTGAAGTTTCTGTTCATTTCTTCTCCCCATTTTTTGATGGGGTTGTTTGTTTTCTTCTTGTAAAGTTCTACCACTGCCTGATATATCCTGGATATTAACCCCTTAAATGATGATTTTTTATTTACCTTTTAGTCATAGAAATTTTCTCATGAAGGAATTTTGACATAGAGCAATTTTGATAATAAAGAAATTCTGTATACTTTAAACTCAGTTTAGTAGAAATCTTTTTTTTTTTTCTTTTTTGGGTCACACCTGGCAGTGCTCAGGGGGTTTCTCCTGGCTCTGCACTCAGGAATTACTCCTGGCGGTGCTCGGGGGACCATATGGGATGCCGGGGATGGAACCAGGGCCGGCATGAGCCGGCCGCGTGCAAAGCAAATGCCCTACCCGCTGGGCTATCGCTCTGGCCCCTGGTAGAAATCTTTTAACTTTAACATCAAAGCTATTTTAAAAATGCTAGAAAGATTGCTTGCTAGTATTTTGTAAGCTGTAATGCATCTATGTTAATCCGTCTCGGTCACTATTCACTCTAGGTCCAGAGGTAGAAATCAAAAGAAGTTAATGAAAATGGTCAGTTATTTAAGTTAGAAATAAGCTTACTTTTGTATTAGAAGTTTCTTTTAATTACCAACCTGGGTTGAGTTTGTAGTTCATTGTCCCCTGGAATAGCGTACAAGGAGTGTGTTGATGAATTCATGACTAACCTATGGTTAACCAGAAATATGTTTATGTTAACATTTTATTTCTTGTACAATGTCTATTTTTGGTATAGTTTGATATTACTCCGTTATGATAGAAAATGATCATCAAATCATGTATAATTTCCACTGCAATGACAAAACAGCTCTTATGGATAGAAGTTTTAGGTCAGTGAATATTAAGAGTTTGCCGTTTTATAAGGTTCTTACAAGTGCCATCATATTTTGGGTTCTACTTGCTGTTTTCGTTTTTGAAGCTTGCCAAGATGCACAGTTCTTCAGTGAAACTCATTGCAGTTCGTAAAGACCAATTTGGATAGTTTCATGTTACAGCATTAGTATGCAGCTACTACCAAGACAGATGTTGTCAAGACACACATCTGTTTACTTTGGCATCTTTTGTGGGAAGGCCCCAGAGATCTATTAGGACTTAACCTAAAAAGCAGGAACTACTAGAAAGAAGGAAGGGAAAACACAAGAAAAGGTCCTTGACTATTTGATCATAGAGAGGTATTCCTAATTTCTTGACCCCAATTCTGAAACCTCATTGAACATTTTCTTTCTTGGGTCACACCCAGAGATGCTCAGAGGTTACTCCTGCTTCTGCACTAAGGAATTACTCCTAGTGGTGCTCGGGGGACGGTATGGGATGCCAGGGGTCGAACTTGGGTTTGCCGCATGCAAGGCAAATGCCCTACCCTCTGTACTGTATCTCTGACCCCCTCATTGAACATCTTTACATAGCAGGGTTTTTTTTTTAAATATTTGTTTTTTGAGAGGCTATACTATTTTTTTTCTTCTTTTTTTTTCTTCTTTTTGGGTCACACCCGGCAATACTCAAAAGTTACTCCTGGCTATGTACTCAGGAATTACTCCTGGCAGTACTCTGCTGAACCAGAGACTCTCAGACATGGGGCAGAGCTGCTACTTGCTTTCCCTGTGCCCAGCCACTCATGAGGCGCTCGGGAGGCATGGCGGGTTCTAGCCCTTTCCTTCCACCCCAGCAGAGCCTCACAACAAGCCAGACAACACCCCTCCATGGGGCCCACCATTTTCCACATCTGGACTTCCCTCTCGTCACAACTCCACCCAGCAGACCATACTATCACAGCCCAGATCATCGACACCCACCCTGCAGCAGTTTTTTTTTTTTTCAATCCGGCCCAGGTATGCTGAACCAGAGACCTCAGACATGGGGCAGAGCTGCTACTTGCTCTCCCTGTGCCCAGCTGCTCATGAGGCGCCCAGGAGGCATGACGGGTTCTAGCCCTGGCCTGCCACCCCAGCAGAGCCTCACAACAAGCCAGACGACCCCCTCCCCTACTCCATGGGGCCCACCATTTTTCACATCCGGACTTCACTCGTCACAACTCCACCCAACAGACCAGACTATCAGAGTTTGCGCTCACGCGCCACTAGCGGCCTTGCGGTTCATCAATAAATGCTTTATTTAGGTGACTACAACAGTATGCCACCCAGACGGCAAGCCTGACAAGCTGCTCGTGTAGTATTTGATATGCCAAATACCAGTAACATTTATATTAGGTCATTCTCGTGACCTAATATAATGGTTTGAGGCTCTTTATGTTCCTGGAGCAAGCGGATGCCTTTGGGTTCTCCTAACATGAGACAGGGCATATGGAGATATTACTGGTGCCCGCTCTAGCAAATAGATGATGAACGGGAAGATAGTGATAGTGATAGTTATAGTACTCGGGGGACCATATGGTATGTCAAGAATTGAAACTGGGTAACCCACATGCAAGACAACCTACCCTCCCCACTGTACTGCCACTCTGGCTCCTACTATTACTATTTTAGACAATTTAGGCATCAGCGCTTCATTTATACCAGTGAAAGGAGTGAGGGGTATAACCATATTTCCAAAACATAGGTGCAGCGAAACTAAAAACATGAGATTTAAGCGGCAGCAACTGGATCTTTGTAACATGCCTGTCAAGCTGACCGGCAGGGCTGGAGTGGGGGTTGGAATGGGGGAGAGAATCTAGGAATTCTCTGTTGGATGGAAGTTGATGGAGCAACTGTTGTTGAATTATTACATGCCTAAAACAACTATCGGTATCTATAAATCATTGCTCTTCAATAAAAAAATTTTTAAAAGAATTTTAGAAAGTTTAGAAACATTTTGAATAGCTATTAGAAATTAAAGAATAAGGTTATTTTTGTTTCATTAAGAGCAATGCTAAATTCCTTGAATTTTAGTCTAGACAGAATATAGAGGTTACATAGATTGATGATATTTATTCCTAGCTGCATCTCTGACAAGGGGAAGAGTGAAATACTTTACCTTAGCAATCTCTTCTGTTTTCAAATTCAGGTGGGAATAAGGTACCAGTCCTTGCATAAATGTGTGTGCAGGGTGTGTGAGTGTATGCGTTGAACTGGGTAATAGTTTTATAACCGTATGACAGAGAAATTATAGGTAGGAAGAAACTAAGATTACTGATTAAAAAGGAGAAGCGGCTCCCTCCGGGCTGTTAAATAATAACTTCACATGCCACTTTCTGCTAACTGGAGCTGATAGCTCACCAGAGCATTCTTTATTGCTGATTAAGTAGCATTATAAAAATACTGACTTGGTTATGTTAACTAAATGCCTTCGTGTTTAAAACTTCGAATGTCAAATAGTTTCAGCAGTCATCTTTAACATTTCACATTACCTTCCTGGAATCACATTTCTAGTTCTCACTTGCTGTTGAGGTTAATATAAAAATGGCAGTCTTTCATTTGTGGTCTTAGGTGTAGCCAAAAGCTTTTCTTTAATTATATCCATTCATGCTACTATAGTTAAGAGTCTGTCAGCATTTCCATTATAAACCTCCATTTTCAGGGTTTATAACACAGCTATGAAAATTAGCTCTGGGCAAAAACTTGACATACGAGGCCTCATGAGATTCGCCCCTCCTCTCCATCCCTCTTTCTCATTTTTACTGAAGTAAGGGTGAGTGATTTCAAAATGCCTTTTGGCATCGGAAAATATCATTGGGACTTTAAAAAGAAACAATAAATTTTTTAGGCTTTGTACCTGTTTGTTCTACAACTTAAGGGTGATTGTGGACGTATGAATTTAAGCCAAATGGATATTGATCAACCGACACTCTATTTCATATTTAACAAGAGCCTAGTTTCAAATAAGTCTACAGACCATTGAAACTTACCTAAAATATTCAATGTTGAGACTAGAAATAATTGAAAGATAATTGAAAGACTAGAAATAATCTTTATGATCTGATCTCAAGTACAGATCCCTAAAATATTAACTCTTGTGATTTTGAAGTATATTTAGAAAACATTTATGTTTTTTGATCCTTTTTTCCATTTCCTACTAGCGTAGAAGGTCGTCTACGTGTTATTACATTTGTTCTGACATTTAGAATAGGTGTGCATGTGTGCATGTGCCGCATTACGTGCCAGAGAACTATGCTCATTATTTCCCTCAAGTATTTTCCATGCTCAGTGGTTCTAATTATTTTCACCTTTTTTGGTGTAATATCAATTTTTTTGAAACAAAAATGTTTTGAATCTGTTCTTCATTGGAAGAACTGGGAGTTGTCTAGGTAGAAAGAAGGCACTGTGTGAGACGCAGTATTCTCATGAGGGTCTACTTTTCCAGGAAAAGTCTAAAGAATATTGATAGCATGCAGACTTTCTTGCGTTATTGGCAATTTTATTAGCACGAATTGGTTATAGCTTCTAATTATTGAGGAGCGATTTACTATAAAACACATTGATAACAGATATTATTTTACAGATTCTCGAATTTTGAGTTATTTGCAATTTGATTAGTATATCTCCACTGTCCCCAAATGTCTGTTGTCTGTTCTCATATATATTTATTTCACATATGGCAATTATATAAATGGTTTGATGCATTTGATCTGATGCAAATTTGGGGGCATTTTTGGTAATAATTTGGTGAATTGAGAACATTTATATGCTCCATGGAAAAATAGATTTTCAGTTGTTACTTGAAAAACATTTTGGATTTACTGATTATGGTGGTGAGAACTCATTGTTTCAGTGAAAGCATAAGCCTATCTCAGGGGATATAGTATACATCCGTATTTTGAGACTATATAAAATATAAAAAAATTCCCTCAAAATTGAATATTTTATGTGTGTTTCAATTGAGATTTTATATATGTACTGTGATTGATATTTTGAATCTATTTTTTTTTTACCATAAGTATATTTACTATAGTCTATACCACATCACTTCACTTGTATCACTTGTCTTCCCATTGTTCATCGGTTTGCTCAAGCGGGCACCAGTAACATCTCCATACGTCCTGTTACAAGCAAGTGTAGCCCAGGGCATCTGCTCGCTCCAGGAATATGAAGAGTCTCAAACTATTCCTTCAGGTCATGGGAATGAGGTCTCTATTTTATAAATTCATGCAGTAAGTAAACTGCTTATCTTGATTACTTATTTGTATATTAAGCATTGCAGAATATTTAAGATATTATAAAGAAAAAGTGTCAATATCTCAGTTTTAATGGTTAACTAAATGAAGATAATAGGATAGACCTCGTGCTATGCGGAATAAAGTAATCATAAAGTTGTCAGTGTAGTACCTGAAACATTAATAACTTTAATAAATGCTACAACTAGTATTACTATTTTTATTTCAAGAAAACCCATAATGTAACTATTTTTTTTTTTGTTCAACACTTTATGCCTAGCAACATCAAAACGAAAAACTTTGTGTTTGGATTAATTTGTATGTTTCTTAACCCATAGCTCAATACTTATGGCTGTTTTTATTCAGTGCCTTTCGTGGATAAATGAATTATTACTGAGTTGTAAAAGTTCCTCATATATGCTCTGTACAAGTGACTCATTAGCTCCATATGATTTGCAAATAATTATTTTTTCATTCTGTGGGTTGTTGTTTCACTTTCTTGATGCCCTTTCCAGCATGTTTTTTTTTTTCCTTTTCGTTACTTGTGCTCATCTTTTATCACATTTATCTTGAAGAACAAGTCTGCTTAAGTCTTTCTGTGTTTTTACTTAGTACACAGAAAATTCCAAATTCCCTATTATGTTCTTGCAAGTCATCCCCTTTACCTGTGTCTGCAACTGTTTCTTTTTATTCCTCTTAAGTAAAATATGATTAATAGTTTCCAATAAATCTGCAAGTTATTTCTTACCTTGGTGTATATTTTCCTGTTAAAATAGGTGAGGGTTCAGGCAAGTGCATGCTTGGACAATGGAGACTAATCTCAAGATTGCATACGCTAAAGTTACGTGATTGCTGATGATTAGGAAAAAGTTTAACATCAGTGTGAGAAAGTAAATTGATCAGAAATAAGAAACCATCAGTGTGTATCACATGGAGAAGGAGTGACAATACAGAAGGGGGAAAATTTACTTATTTAAAGGGATTGTGGGGAAAATAAAAGGTGATTTCAGAAGCTAATAGGATAAGTGAGAACTAGGATTAAATTAAAGAGCATTGTGTGTAAATGTATACAGAAGAAACCATTATTCCAGGTAATAGTATACTTCTGTGTACAATTTTGTTTTTTGTATTTCCTTAGAGATGCTCCTATTGCAACATTCTTTAAAAAGCAAGGAACTTAACTCTAAACTTGATTCGATCATCCCTGGGTGATTTTGCTCATGGAAAATGACTTAATCTTTTGGACCCTACATCTTTGTAAAATCATACAATCTCTTATGGGATTTTTTTTTTTTTTTGGAGCATCTCTTAGATCTCTGCGGTTCACATAAACCAACTAGTTTGTAGCAGTGTGCTTTAATGACTATGAAATGAAAAACTTAACTTCTCTATTACACTAGCTACTTACTAAGCTTTGTTAGATATGCCATTACGAGCATTGTAGTGGAAAACATCTCATGAATGGCATGGGCCTAAATGTTGCACCTATCTGAATATAGAGCATAATAAACTCAATATGCATACTGATTCTTTTTTCTAATTTCATGTGTGCAGTACAGTTTTTCATGCCAAGCTTTCCTGTACTTTATGCTTATCCATGTGTTCCTACTCTTGAATAATCTCTTTGAATTTCCCTAGAACTATTTCTCTCTAGTGACCATTATTGTTTTCTGCTTTGTGATGTGATGTGCTAGAGGACAGATACTTATTAAGAAACACAGCTAATAGTTTTAAGTGCCTACTATGACAGCAAGCTTTGTTATTGCAAGTTGTGATACATCAGTGAAGAAGTCAAATGAAACATATGGTATGCACTGACATTTATTACATAAAAGATACAGTAAGAAAATAAGATGTTTGACTAGTAGAAAAGAGCGATGTTTGACTGTCAAGCCATTACCCTTTTTGCCTTCTTGTATTTTAATATTTTAATGGTGCATCATTATTTGATAAACCTGCTTACCCAAAAACTCATACCAGTCTCTACATGACTTGCAGCAAAATGTGGATTGAGTTCAGGTTTAAGTTCCGTATATATTTTAATTACGTTCAGTATACATTTAATGCACATTAAAAATTTATGGCATCTCGGTTTTTAGTTCTAAAAACTTAAAATTTGCTGAAATTGTGAGGTTTTGGGGGACACAAAAAGTAAATCTGTCTCATAGTAGGAAAAAGTGGAAAAGTAAGGGGAAAAGAATGAACAGTATAACACAAATTGGGTTGAAGAACATTAGGATAAAAGGACAAGAACAAAGAAATACACTCTGTAAAGGAGGCATTTAATTCTTTGAAAGTGGATCAGCTCAGTTGTTTAGGGAATAGAAGTGCCATGATTATTTTTTGTACCAAGCACTGCAATATTTCTTTTTAGCAAATGGTAATAAATCAAAAGGTATTGGGGTGAGGTGAAAATCTATTTTCCCCATTCTTATTTATGTCACTACGGTTCCCTGTCTGAGTCCCATGGTTCACTATAAGTATTTAGACCACCTAGATCTTTGAAGCTTTGGATGAAATTCAGCAATGAGTTTATAAGAAGGCATTGCTACTGTGCTCGCTCATGGCACCACACAGTGCTGTTTCAAAACCAAAGACTTGTTGCCATAATAAGTTTTTTTGAAGACTGATAGATCCAATTCGTGGTATGTTTGCTAAAATCAACTCTGTTCTAACTATGGTGTATGTAAAAATACTTGAAATATAATTTAAAGTGGACTTGTCTAAAGAAACTCTGAAATAAATTGTCATTGTGACTTTTGGCTATAGAAGGGAAGTACTTAGAGGGAACCATTATAATTTAAACTTTTACTGCCAATAAGCACAGACAGTAAGCTAGTAGATCTGATTTTTATTGATAAGATGTGTGAGTGAAGGGGATGTATCCCCATCACTTAATTATCCTGTTAATTATTTTTGGATTAAAAAGAACTCTGAAAGCATTATACATTGCAAGAAAAGATGTATTATAGTTTTTTTAAATATTCCTAATAGCCTCATCATCTTGCAATTACCCTAAAGATAATTTCTTTTAAAAGTATTTTTTTAGAAATTATCAGAATACTTTGTGTATCTGTATGTGTTTTGTGCTTTGATTCATATTTCCCATTATTGGCCTATAAGGAACGTTTCCTTTTCTTGATCCTTTTCCCTTATAGAAGGATGAGTAATTGTTCTGTTTGAATTTTATTTATAATTTAACAAAATTGAGAATGCATCTTCAGAGTGAAACTAACATTTGGAACTCTTAATTTCAATTGTTTCTTCTTTACCTTACAAGATATATACTTTTCTCTCTTTAGGATATCTCTTGTCAGATTTAAGGCTTATTTAAAATGAAAAGAAAGCTGGAGCAATTTTCTTTATTCCATTTCAGTCTCCTAAGGTCCTATTTCCCCCTGGTGAGCTCATAGCAACAGGGGGTTTAAGGAATTCAGCTTTCTGCAAATTAATGTCTCACATCATGAAAATTCAGGACTTTTTTTTTTTATCTTGAAAAGTAATACAGTGAGTGCGAGTATTATTTCTTGCCAGCGGGTGGAAGATGAATGATTTTGTCACAGTTTTACTGCTTGATGAGCAGTGTCCTGAGGGTCAGGCTTAAGTCTGTGTCACTATGCTGCTCATTACTCTTGAGCTAAATAAGGGCTGATTGGATCTAAATTGCCTAGCACATGGGCCACAGATGAGCTCAGTGAGCAGGGGATGACCTGCTATTCAGTCTGGGAGTAACCCCGGTGTGCAAATGCAGCATTAGAACACCGTGGGAGAATGAGAGGCTACCGGCTGCTGCCAGCAAAAGAAATCGAAATGTAAAAACTCTTTGATGCTGTGATGTTAGAATTTGAAATGTAGGAAGTGACAGGTTGATGGTACTTATCAGCTTTGGCTGGATTAGAGAACAGTGTCATCTTGCTTATATAATGACAGAAGAATGAAGCCAGCAGCTAACTACTGTGCAGAGTAGCTCTGCTGCTGTTGCCACAGCCAGTCATTGCTGCCTCCTACTGGCAGTTTACGTGGATTCCAGCAAAGGATAATGAAGTGCACCTCTGTGGACTCCCAAGAACTCGGGACGCTTTGACAGTGAAAAGCTGGCAGTGGTATTGGGGTTCAGTGGTGGACAGAAGGGTAGGAAATAGGTATTTTGAAGTAAGTAGAATAGATTGTGTATAAAACATTGTTAATGGGAAATTGGTTGTTTCAGAATTTTTCTAGTTAACTGAATGTTAATCCGTTTATGAAGTGAAACTCCCCTGAGCAAAAGCCCTCAATGTACCCCTTACTGGAATATTGTTCTTTTATGGGGCTTCCACTGGGCTGGTTGATCTCTCAATTATGTGTTTTTTGATTGTTGTTGCTTTTTTTTTTTTATTAATAACAGTACTTACAACTAATCTTCATAATCTACCAACAGACTACCAACCACGGTGTTTGCACAGTTTGAAAGATACCTGATAAAAATACAAAAAGAAAAATGCCCCTTATTGTGTAGCTTATATTGCATAAATCCCCCTTTGGAGAGGGCAATGAGATGGAAGGAAAAGCTTTTCACCATAAGCCAGATGATTAAAAAACAACAAAACAAGACAGCAAAACCTATAAGACATCCATTGTTTCATTTTATTACTGTAGTTGTAATATTTTTCAAAAATCAATAGTAGGCTATTTTACAAATACATGTATATAGTAGTATGAATCTAAGAAAATATAGAAAGTTTAAAAATAGTTCATTGTCACCATACCAAGAGAATTGATGTTGCTATTTTGTTATGTCTTCTGAGATTTTTCTTACTCATATACATTTTTTAAAGCCCTGAATGGGGTTAAATGCTGGTTAGTTACTGCATTTATATAACACCAGTGGCCATCCAGACCAGTGGCATTTGTAATAGTTTCAGTTTATAATACTTCATTGTATTGATAATTCTTTATACAGAATTATAAAATGAACTTTAAAATATCTAAATCTAAATATCTAAATATCTAAATTATAAAACGAACTTTTAAAATATCTAAATCTATCAAAAGTGTGTTTCTTTGGTTTTTTTATTGAATCACCACGAGACACAAAGTTATGAAATTGTTCATGATTGGGTTTCAGTCATACAGTGTTTCACCACCCATCCCTTCACCAGTGTGCATTTCCTGCCACTAGTCTCCCCAGCTTCCCTCCAGCTCGCAGCCTGCCTCTGTGGCAGATTACAACAGCTTCTTACTGGTGAAAAATAACACTCATGAATTTTTCATTACCTGATACAAATCTGATTAATATCTTTCTTTATATGTATCTTGGTTGAATTTGTGATGACTTGTATTAAATGTGCATTGCACAAATCTTAATATTATTTACAACATTGTAGCTGAGGATTTGAGCTTATGGATCTATTTGATCATATGTGATATGTATATTTGGTTTGGTTTGGTTTGGTTTGGTTTGGTTTGGTTTTGGGGATCATACCTGTCAGTGCTTAGAACTTTTTCCTGACTCTACATTTAGGAATCATTCCTCTGGTGCTCAGAGGACCATATGCAGTGCTCTGATTGAGCCTGGTCAGGTGCTTGCAAGTCACGCACCCTAGTATCTGTCCTGTCTGTCGGGTTCTTTGCTCAGGCATCACTTCTGGCAGCATTGAGGGATCTAGATGGTGCTGGGGATAGAACTAGGATCTGCTGCAGATGAGGAAAGAACCTAAACCCTGTGCTGTATTTAGCCTCAAACGTTTTTTTTAATTGTGTTTAAGATTTATACTTACATATATGCATAACATACACCCTGCATATGCAACTTTTAAATAGCAAGCATTAGGCTTAAAGAAATTATTTTCCCCCTCTTTAGATCAAAATTGTAATTCTGTGTATTGTAGCTAACAACTAAAATGCTTTTTAGAGTTTGGGGGTGAAATGACAAGTGAAAAGCTTAATGCTAACTTTAATCTTCCAAAACTTAAACAGAAGTTTCCCAAACATGTTAGTGTAGATTCATTATTTCCTTTCTGTTCCTTGTACATTTTAATGTAAAATATACTTCTCACTATGTTATAAAACTCCAAAAGGTTAGAAATAGTCCTGAGTGGATCTCTTACTCCTTATTATCAGAATTTATCAAGTAGAATTCATTCTAGGGGTGATAGGAGAATTATCAGCATAAATATATACATAGGCTCAACAAAATATAAGATATAAATCATTATCTTCATAGTAAATATATATCTGATAATACATAAAAAGCACCTGATAGGATTCAGAATCTGTGATAAAAATTCAATGAAATGAGTATGGAAGGAATATATCTATATACAGTAGAGGTCATAGATTATGGACTTACAGTTATTAACATATTCAGTGTGGAAAACAAAAGCTTATTATCTAAATCAGGAAAAGGCAGGGGATGCACACTCAGTGTTTTTTACGTAGAGTGGTTAAGGAAGAAAAATGGTACTAAAGGTAACCAAGATGAAAGATTGGAAAGAAAGAAGTAAAACTCACTGTATTTGTCCAGAGAGGTATTATATGTAAAAATATCCCAAAGTGTCTCCCAAAAACTGTTAGATATAAACAAAATAAAATAGAATAAATTTTCACACTACAAAATCAATATTACAAAATTTTGTTGCATCTTCATATAACATCAATAAACTAGTAGAAATAGAAAATGTAATACCATTTATGATCACATTACAAAGAAATACTGGGTATAAATTTAACCGAGGGCATGAACTCCCTGGATGGTGAGAACTAGAAGATAACAGAGAGAAATTGAAAAAGACGTAATGGAAATATATTTTGTATATGTTGTCAAAATAGCTGTTCTCTCTACAGCAGTATAGAGTCAGTACAGTTCTTATTTAGATCCCAGTGGCATTCTTCCCAGATGCAAGAGCAAAAATATTTGAATTTTGTCTAGAACCACATATGATATCGATAAGCCAAAACATAACTGAGGGGATGGTGATAATGGGGATATCTTACTCCCTGAGTTTCAAACTATAGTTCAAAACTCCATTAATCAAAATAATACAGCATTAGACTCTAAACAAGCACATATATCATATATTAAATAAAATTTGAGCCCATAAATAAAACCACACATATATGGACCTGTTATTTATAGCAAAGGATTTAGAATATGTAATGGAGAAAGAAGAGTTTCTTTAATAAAGTGTTAGGAAGCTGCAACAGAGAGAGAGAGAGAGAGAGAGAGAGAGAGAGAAAAAATACCACTATCTCATACCATATGCTAGTGTTAATTCTAAACAAAGACTTAAATATAGCACCCAAAACATAAAATACATAGAAAAACATAGTTGTTTAACTTCTTGATAAAAGCTTTAATAATATCTTTGTGGATTCTTAAATAACTAGAGAAGCAAAAGTATAAACAAATAGAACTATGTCATTAAATAGCTTGCACAGCAAAAGAAACTAAATAGAATTAGTGATGGACATGGTGTTGGAATTATATGTATGAGAAATCATTATTAACAGTATTGCAAACCACAGAATCTAAAAAATAAAAGAATTTTTAGAAACCAGCATTGAAATAAGGTAACCTGCTGAAAGAGAAGAATTTCAAGTGATAATTAAGTTACTCTGTTACAAATAATAAGACTTTAATGTGCAGGTATCTGGTAAAGAACAAATAGTGCTTGCAATTTTTCATTTATAATAAAATATAATTTTTACAGGATTATATGCTGTTGATGCTGGTGAATATTCATTTAAACTGTTGTTTCTTCTCCATTTGTTCATACTGCCTTTCTCTTTTATTTATAATGTAAATAGGATTATGCCATAGAAATCCTGCAGTCTAACTTTTCACTGAAAGACACCTCTCACCCTCTTTGTTTCACACACACATGCCTGCACACCTATTGTTTAAGGCTATTTAGTGACTTATATAAAAATGTTAATGTATATAACTAATGTGATCATCTAAGTCTAAGTTGGCATAACTCTTATACTTAACCTGATTTTCCAAGATTCAGGTTGCTTTGTTTATTTGAGCATGATATTTACTGTGATCTAATTTTGTGTTACTTATAAATACAACATACAAATGAGTGGGACAGGATTTCACTTAAGTTATTGATGTGTAAATCAGATATAAATTAATAATTTTTATAAAAGATACTGCTTCAGTTTTCAAAAGCTTCCAAACATGAATTTTAATCTTGTCTACCATTTTCTTTATTCTGCAGGAAGTCAAGTAATTTCTTTGAACCTCAATTTTTCTAACCTGTAAAATGTGTGTAATAATACATATTAGAGAACTGGTTTGAAGACTGAAGGAGATAATGTATGTCAAGTGTCTAGCCTAGTACACAGTGATGAATGCTTTTATGATCGTTACTGCTTGTCCTTTGGTTTCAGAGATGTGAAGTGAAAGAATGTATAGTACAAATGAATTTAAGATTCAGTTTCCCACTTCAAATTAAGATTTTTAGAGCTCCATTCTGATTCAGTTTAATGGCATTGCATGAAAAGAAAACTATTTATGCTTAAGGTAAAAGCACAAATTACTTTACTTTCTTAATGTGTCTCACCCCCTGCCCTTTTATTTTCTTATGGCTTAGAGAATTCTAGCTATATTAATTTTGTGCCTGTGCCTGAAACATAAATTACTGTATTTTTCAGTCAATACTCCTTTATTGAGTGCCCATCAAGTACCTGCTATGGCGGACTTTGTGCTAGTGTTGGAGAAAATAGAGATGCATAAAATCAAATTGCTGCCCTCAAGTACCCCAGAGTGTTGTGCAGCAGACATATAAACAAATAAAGAAATACATTGTGATGGATAGAATAATAGACAAATGTTGAAGAGACTCTTCTTGGGACTCTTCTACTTCACTTACAGCATTTTCTCAGTTTGCTCTAAACAAAATAAAGCAATTTATTATATGCAGTAAGTGAGTTGAACTGTGTCACAAAGCTGATTAATGCGGATAGATTAGAAGAGATCTATGGTCATTAGTAGCTTATGCTTATGCAAATAATAACTCAAAACTTTCAGAGTTGTTTTTGACATTTTCAACACATTCTCACTATCAGTGAAAATAGTAACTTAGCCAAGAATAAGTACTTATAAGATCTTGAATAAGTTGTTAATTTAAAAGATTGTTATACTGGTTTATTTTTTTTCTACAATATTTTCTGACATTTATCTTCTCATTCTGTTCTCTGAAATATTCATGTTCCTTCCTACCCCCACTTTATATATTATGAACTCTCGATCTTTTGAAGACAGCATACTTTAGTAGTTAATGGTGAAAGAATAGAATCTAAAACTATGTTGCATTGATATTTTGTAAAAAAAAAGTAATGCCGTTATGTAAATGCTTTACTGGAGAGGGGCATATAGCTGTATGTGTTGTTTTATTCTTTCGACATATGAAAGTACAACACTGCTAGAGGATGTTTGCTTCATGAAGAAATTTGGCAACAGAGAAAATGGAGCATGCTGTACTTAACAACTTAAAAGACAAAAGATGGTTGTGTAGCTAGGTGGCTTGGGCAACCAGCTATTCAGATTGAAATAAAATGATGACTTGTAAGAGGAAGACCTCCTTCCATGAAAAAGTGTGCAAAGAAAATTTTCTGTTCTAGTTTTAAAGGAAATAAAGCAGTTCTCTCATAAAATAGAGTTTTTCTTTAAAGAGTTTATAACCATACATGAGAATTGTTTTATTGACTTCCCACTGGCAACCTTGCTTATCTTTTTTTATTTTTTTTTTTCTTTTGGGTCGCACCTGGCGATGCTCAGGTGTTACTCCTGGCTCTGCACTCAGGAATTACTCCTGGCGGTGCTCAGGGGGACCATATGGGATGCCGGGGATCGAACCTGGGCCATCTTAGGCCGGCCGCGTGCAAGGCAAACGCTCTACCTGCTGGGCTATCGCTCCGGCCCCCTTGTTTATCTATTAATTTTAATTTTCTTTTTCTTAATTTTACTTTTCCAGGGTGAATAAATTATTGAATGCTTCAACCTGTGTACATCACAGATTAGAAATATATTAAAATTTGCATTTTGTGTTTCTATTTTAATGTATAAAAGTTTTAAGGATATTGTATACATGTCAGTCCTTTTTTTATGAGTAGGGAAGGAGGTGGGGGTAAGCCACACCTGGTGGTTCTCAGGGCTTCCTCCTGGCTCTCTACTCTGGGATCAGAGGGATCCCAGAACTCCTAGAAGGGCTGCGTTCCTAATACAGTGCCAGGGTTTGAACTGGGGTCGAAATGTAAGGCAAAAATGCCTCATTCCCTGTACTATCCCTTCAGCCCCTAACAGTCAATTAAAAAAAAATATATATATATATATGCAATTTATGTATCTACACATTCATGCTTGTTAAACAGGTTTTGTTAAGCAGGTTTTTTGCTTTCTGTTTATTGGGAGGAATTGCAAATAATTTTGCAAGTATTTTTTGAATACTATGTCTCTAAAGACTGAGCTTATTAAATGTTCTAATATACATAAAAAGTATCCTACAGTTATAGAGCTTATAGTTTGATGGACTATTTAAGCTTCTATAATTTTTTCCATATCTATAATTACTCTTTTCTGATCTCTGAAACGCAAAGACAATTAGTTTGATCCAGAAATTCCATTTGAACTTTCTGTTTCTTTCCTCATAATTTCCCTGCCTGGAATACTTCTAGTTCCTTTCTCTGCTTGGCAAAGTTTGTGTCTTAGCCAACATAGGTGAAACTGTGCCGCTTCTGTGAAGAGTTTTTAAGGCTGCCAGGCAGATTGGGATACTCCTTTGTACATCCTATTTATATGTTCATCATCAGGACGTCGGTCACTAGAAATGTTGTCATCTGTCTTTGCTAATCTTCATCATAAGAATCATTTTTTTTTTGAGGCTGAATGAACGAATAATATGGTTCTGGCATTGTTATATGGTGGATGTAGAGAATTTGACACTGAAACGGCGTAGAAGACCATTGTGGTTTAAACAAGGGGCTAGAAATAGTAAGTTTTGTAAATACTAAAATTTTAAAATGCATTATGAAAAGAGTATTTTTTGGTCTTGCTGTTGGGACTCATTGTTAGAGAGAATAAAAGAAAGGAACCATCTAATGACCCAGATGGGTGCTGTAGGGTCATTGCAATGTTTCGAACAGTCTGAACAATTGAGGGCGCTTTATGTTTGGCTAAATCTACCAGTTGATAAAATAATTCTTTATCCTGTGGTCTAAGGTTTCTCTCGTGCTGTAGGCCTCAGTATCATGTACATATCAACAAGCCTTCAGAGGAGCCAGGGCAGTAGTACAGTGGTAGTTCATACAGTGACCTACCCTGAGTTCTATCCCCAGAATCCCATGTGGTCCTGCCAGCCCCAACTGGAGTGATCCCTGAGTGCAGAGCCAGGAGTAAGTCTTGAACATTGCTAGGTGTGACCCAGAAACCAAAATCAAAAGCCCTTTATGTTTTTGGTCATGTATTTCAATCATAAATGCAGAGGTTGCTAACTTGAAAAGGACTGCCATGTATATGTATAATTTTCTTTCTTCTGTATTGTTACACAGTTTTAAAGGAGATGGCCAGATATCAGAACTGCTTCTTAATTTTTATGTTCCTTTGCCAATATACAATGCATATCTGTTGGCTCAGTCCTGTTTATTCTCTGAACCCCTTTAATTAAGCATTAGAGCAGTGGTTGGTGTCAGATGTGACCAAGAAATCTTGAGAGTCTGTCTGTGTCTGAAAGACTCAGGCATGATCACTAATATAAAACAGGGAAAGATGGGTGGTCTCAAGAAATTGCCTACCCACAGCTTTTGAAAGTTCCCTTTTGAAACAGGGTGATAATCTTTTTTAACAGATGGTTACATCTGTGTGATAATTCATCTTTTGTGGTTAATGTTTTTCTTCCTAAAAGCACACCAGTTTAATGAAATTATGTTTTCAGGCCATAAAAGCATCTTAATCCATGACCTCTATGTTTTATACATTTAAATACAGTAGTAGACTGCCCAGCATTAGGCAGAGACTTCTGTTCCCTCTTGCACACACAAACCTGATTGTTCATTGTTAACCTGCTAACTTTGATGCTCATTCTCTGAATCTGCGAGTGCTCTTTCCAGAGCATATTAATCAAAAGCAAACTTGATATAATCATCTGTTCTGCTATTACTTTCTTGCAACCTCAGAAAGTTCAATTATGGAAAGATGAGTGGATCATTTCTTTCTTATATTTTTGAAAAGTTTACCAATAACTTTACTGCTTATATGTTTAAAATAGAAGAGTTTATACAGCTACTGTCTTTCAAAACTTTTGCTTAAAATGCTGAGGTTTCCCTTGTGCCATAAAATACTGTAATTATAAAGATACTGCCTACACTATTTTGGCGTTTACTTATTTTCAACTATTGAGTTGTATTTTTCCATTAATGATTGGGGGAAACTCTGAGGAATGTTAACATAATATGACATTTTTAAGCTACTGCTGTAAATCATGAATAACTTTCGATGAGTATTACTAAGCTCTAAAAAGTTAGCTACACCGAGTACATTTATTGTGCTTCTAATAATTTGTTTCATGCTTTCTATTAACCATATTGATGTCTCATAAAAAAAACTATTTTTTTCAATTCCCTATGCGCTTCAAAAATATCCAGTTGTTTCATTTTCTTTTGAAGCAACTTATATCCGAGACTTTTTGGAGTTCGAGGCTTTTCGTTTTTTTAAAGAGCATTTACCTCTTAGAGTATACTTTGATAGGCATATAATTTGATGGTCATGACAAAATTGTGTTTGTGCAAAACTGTTTGTCTTCTATAAGAATATGTAGGCATAAAATAAAATTTTATTACAAGTCATTGTCAAATGCATAGTATGTATTACTTGTGTTTAAAGGGTTTTTTTTTTCTTTTTCAACACTGATTCTCTTTGAAGGATATGAAGCATAAGAAATGTTTTTTGTTTTACTGAAGATGCCTCTACATGATAGGGGGTCAGTTTTGAAAATGTCCTAATCACCTCATTTTTTTACAGGGGAATTGGAGGGGCATTGGGCCCTTCCATCCTCAAGGCTTACTCCTGACTTTGTGCTCAGGGATTACTCTGGGCAGACTGGGGGCACATATGCTGTGCTGGGGATCAGACCTGTGTTGGCTGAGGTTAAGGCAAGCACCCTAGCGACAGTCATATCTCTCCAGCCCTTGCAGTCACCTATTTTTCTTATTGTTGTATGTTCCCTAAATTGTGCTTATAGAAAGACGGGGGCAAGGGGATTGTATAAGAGGCAAGTAGAAGAATTAAAAAATCATTCCAATAAAATGGTTTAATTTATGCCTTTGCAGTTAAGCAGTGCTCCTGGTTAACAGAAATACCCTTCAGCTACACTGGATTTTGGAGGGTTGGAGGGCACTCATTTGCACATAAATAGCCATTAACTGATAAATTCCCAGAGGTCTCCTGTTGCATGTTAGTGGTTCTGACCTACTTAGCTAGCTTAAATTTGTTTTACAGAATTATTATAATTCTATCCTTGGTACTTAAACTTTGTGATTAATGCATGCCTCACAATACAATTAAAGTATAATTACACAGTTTTGCAGTTTCCTATCATGGTTTTATTATTACAAGATCTGGATTTTGCAAATATTAGAAGAGCTGAGGTTTTGATATTTATCACTTTTGCTGTTACTATGTGATTATGTTAAATGGGACCCTTTTATGACTGAAGAATGGATTGGAGAGAGGTGAATTAATAAATGTAGCATTTGTTAGCTTGGAAATGATTAGGTCAGTTAAAATGACAGGCACTGTTGTATGCTGCTGTCTAGATTCACAAATCCCAGGCATTCTTGCTTAATTTACTAAAAGGACACAGATACTGCTTAAAAAAAAAAAAAAAAACTAAGAAAGAGTATCCCAGACCAGTAATTCTGATGAATATCAATGTAAAGACCCTCAACAAAATCTTAGCTAACTGAATTCAGCAACCTGGTGAAAGGATTACGCTTTTCAGATGGTTTTGAAATACAGTAATATCTTTTTAGATATAGACTGTCAATTTACAATGTAAATTATTCTTAAAGATGTATTGTTGGGGTCCAGTGTTGGGAGGCAGTAAACGCAGTAAGGAAACCTGAATTCTGACTGAGACTTGCTGCTTAATTATGCAAAAATAACTCCTGTTCCTCAGCTGCACCCTCAGCTGAGGAACTTGCACAAATGAGGGTTGATTAATAAGGTCCTGGGACCACATATGGCTTTTAGTCTATTTTTTGTAATTGTAGAGCTAAGAATGACTTTTCCGTGGTTAAAGTACTATAAAGGTCTGGGCCTCTATCAGAAGGACTTGGGCCCCACGAGCCCAAGAGTTTGATTTGATATGTCCGTGTTTTATTTGTTATATCCATGATATGCCAAAACCCAGTAACATTATGGACCTCGATTCCATGACCTGAAGAATAGTTTGAGGCGTTTCCTGTCCCCAGAGCAAGCAGATGCCCTTGGGCTACACTTGCTTGTGACAGGACTTAGGGAGATGTTACTGGTGCCAGCTCAAGCAAATCGATGAACAACGGGAAGACAGTGATACAGAAAGTACTGTAAAATAGCAAGAACACATGCATTATATGTGACCCATGAAACCCACATATTTACCAAAAATGTTTGCCGGTTTCTTGAGTTTCCTAAGTCACCTCTCAGAAGTTCGGCGTTAACTTGTTGGTTTTTGTTTTGTTTTGTTTCTAATTAATGTTGTATTTCCCTACACAAATGTTTTGGGTTTCCTTGCTTACATGATAGGTGTGATAATGACAACTTGCCTCTTCTCTGCCCATATTGGTATGTATAGTCTCTTAATGTGAGAGTGGGAGCTGCTTTAAAACTTGAAATTTATTCCGTTAAAGCTGTTTTCAAAGTAAGCTGAGATTAGAAAGGGGTTTATTCTAGAAAGGAGATAAAGAAACACCTATTTACGTCCTCACTTTGGAACACTTTCAATGTTTTTTTTTTTGGAAAAGGTGCAAATTAATGTTTAATAATAGTTCTTCAGCTATAAAAACCTTTTCTGTAAAGTTTCTCTGAATATTGCTTTGGCCTGTGCATGGTGCTATTTCATAGTGAGGTTTGACTTCCCCTAGCCCCTGTTCATTGAGCACAGGAGCTGTGGGCTGCTGGTACAGCTCAGATGCATTTGAGTGGCAGTCAGCTTAAATGACACATAGAGGAATGCATAGTTGTATGACGTTTGCTTTTTAGGATGCATTAGAGACTACGAGTTAAGTGGTTTTCAAACTCTTTTTTTTTTTTTTATGTGGTGGGGAAATTTGAGCCCTTCAAGTTGGTGGACAATCAGCACATTTTTCCAAAGAGAAGATGGTTACTCTGGGGCCGGTTAGATAGTCCAGAGGGTAGGGTGTTTGCCTTGCACAGGGACAGCCCAGATTCTAGCCCCTGCATCCCATATTGTCCCACGAGCCCTGACAGGAGTAATTCCTGAGTGCAGAGCCAGAAGTAATTCCTGAGCATTGCAGGGTGTGACCCAAAAAAAAAAAAAGGTTACTCTGTAAGCATCAGTCAAAATGAATTCAGAAATTCATTGATTGTCCTAGCTCTGGGTAGATTAGGCAGAGACTTGCTTCAAGGAGTGGAATTTATGAAATGTTTGCTGCATCCAGTAAGCAGAGCCACTATAATACAGCTGCCTCCTCAGTGGTTTGCTTTGATCCTGTGGAATGAAAGGACAGGAGGATCAGCTCAGGTCTAAATGAGATTACAGCTGGTTCTGCAGCTTATCTGGTCTATTGCCAACTAGTGTGGCTTTGCACGTCCTAAGGGGTTTACAACAGAAACTGTTTATTGAGTATCATCGGTTTACTCAACACAAGCAGGCTAATCCTTCCCAGCCTCAGCATGATGTAGAATTGTGCAGGAGCCAACCCAAAAGCTGGGGTAGCCAGACCCTCTAGAGCCCTTTGTTTCACTCTATATTGATTTTCACCTGAGTTAAAGACAGTAAAGAAAAAATAAAACCAATAACCAGTTCTTTTTTTGAGCAAAAGGTTAATCTCACCTAAAATCTTACAAAAGGCATCTGTTAACCCTAGAAGGGACAAAACCCCCAACCCCCTTCCTAGTCAAGTGGGATTTTCTAGTTTCGAATTTTGAAGAAGATAAAAAAAAACAGCTTAAAAGATCTTGTTAGGCATTCCCAGTTCAATGCTCAAGTCTCCTAGTAATACTGTAACAATAGACTTTATATGTAAAATATAGAATGATTTTTTTTCTAGATAGTTTTGTATTCATTTTTTACACTGCAGTTATTTTTTCAGTGTGGCAAACAAAATGCATGAACGGGACTAATCGCCTTTATTAAGGGAAAGAGCAGCTACCAAGGAAATCATCCACCAGTAGTCATTTTGCTGGATAGCATCTTGATTTGTATTTTATTAATGAACAAAGACTAGAATTACAAGTAGTTAAAAATATATCATTTTTTTATGTTTTGTTTTACTATTTTATTAGATACTTTCAAAACTCGGTGGTAATAACATTTTAATTCTTCAGTATCCTACATGGTAAAATGGTTTGGAATCAGAAAACCAGGGTTAATTCCATTTCCATTACTGACTCTTCAAATTATATAGCCTAAGAAAATTTTCGTGTATGTGTCACCAGACCGGAGAATATAAGTATTAATTATTTTACTATCTAATAAGACCCAGTTGAAAAATAGTAGAAAACAATAGAATTAATTAGGTTAGTAAATTGCTAGTTTTGCTCAGCAGCCACATAAAAAGCATTAAAGACATAGAATATTGCTCTCATATAGCACAGCAGGTAGCGGCGTTTGCCTTGCACGCTGCTGACCTGGGTTTGATCCCGGCATCCCATATGGTCTCCCGAGCAACGCCAGGAGTGATTTCTGAGTACAGAGCCAGGAGTAACCCCTGAGCATTGCTGGATGTGACCCAAAAAAAGGAGGGGAAAAAAAGAATATCCCTCTCATGATGCTAGAAAGGGTATTAAAAGTTTGATTGCTATAACCATAACACCTTTGTTCTGTATCTATAATTCAAAACTGCTCACTGCTATCTTTGAAGGTGTCTGATTTCAGGCACATTGCAGAGAAGAATTTAAAAGTAAATGCCCTTCTCATAGTAATAGCAATAGTTAGTGGAAAAGCCACAAGCATTCAATTTAGACTAGGTTTTTTTTTTCCAACAAAAGGTCTCTAAAGTTCTGAGTAATAAAGTATCATCTAAGATAGGCTGAGACAAGTAAATCAGTGTCTTTAAGGTAAACATATCAATATATTTAATTATCTTTTGCTCAAGTGATTTTTCTTTCATATACAACAATAGATGTGTAGATACCATCAACTAGATTACGTGTCATGTAAACGAAAAAGGGGACTGTTTTCAAGAAGAAGTTCAGTGGTCTCTCAGTTTACTTTCTCCTAATTGGCGATGAACATGTATCCTCAGCTATATGTAAGCACAAAAAATGTTACTATGGAAACATGGGGAGACTTTCTAAATGTACTGTGTGATGGAATCAGCTAAGACTGATGTTTATCTTAAATACATAGCTTGTCCAATATTTAAACCTAATGGACAAGATGTGTACCAGTTGAAAATGTAATATTTATCCAATCATTTCTGTTCTATCAAGCTTGCCTCTAAAGCAATAGGTTGTACTCATAGAGTAATAAATTTTTAGTGCATTTGGAGATAAAGGCTATTGGTGGTGATTGCTTAAACTCTTTTTGCTCAATCATCTGAATGGTGCAAATCAAAGCATTTTGTCAGACTGTGAGAAGTTTCACCTAGATATTGCTTCCCACACACACGGGTCACCATATAAATTACGTTCACGGTTTTACAGCGTAGCTGGTGCTGGAAGTTAAATTGATGCCCAGTAGTGGAACTCGTAAAGCATTTTCCTGTTAACACGACCAGGCAGAGTTGACATTGTTGATGGTGGGTTCGATCTAATAAACCATTGGTTCTAACAGTGATTTTTACTCAGTTTCAGAGGTGATGATGATACAAGTTTAGTGATCCAACAGTTCTTCCTGAAAGACAGAAAATTAGCTCTACAGTCGATATTGCCAAATGTCGAGAAGAGTAGGAGTAGGGGGTGATTGAAGCCTAATATAGCCTCATGTTCTGAAAGATGATGCATTTCAGAAACAAAAATTTGACTCGGTATGTACCTTCTTTGCAAAGAAAACTTGTATTTTCTTAAAAGATTGTGTTCTATATCATCTGTTGGAAATTTTTGAATAGCCTTATTATCACCAAATTGTATAGATATATAAGCTGCATCCTCCTATAAGAACCTTTTCCATAGATGCTTTTCTGAAAGGAAAGCAGTTTTGGTTGCCTTTTTGTTTATTTCTGTGTTCTCTGATATTACTTTCCTGTAAGCTTTGTCAGAGGATTTTAATTGTGAACCACAGCAACAATCCATCAGCATTTTCCCATAAGAATAAATTATAGGGCTTGATTTTTGTCTGCTTGTTATAAACAATGGGCACTGTTAAAAAAATTTTGTCCTGAAGCATTTCTTCTCTGGTCATAAAGCTATGTAAAGCTTTATTTTTTTCTTTTTTGAAATCAATTAGTTTTCCCCATTTCTAATAAAAATTCATAGAATGCTAACAGAACTTACTATTTTATCCCCCAAATTAAGGATCTTTCCAGGTTTATTTTTTTCTTTAATGTTAAACCTGTTTCTGTATTTCCATTACACATGCATTCTCAATTAGTGATCTTTCTGTAGTTTGGTTTCATTTTAGGAGATATCACTGGTCTCTAACTCACCTCTTCAAAAATTTTTATCCCAATGTGCATATTTTTTCACATTAAGAGATGCGCTTTTTGATGTGCAGATAAATGTTATCAATGGTGCTACGCAGATGAAACCTGTCATGTACAAATAGCATGTATCAAGCCCCAAGCATGCAGAACTAGATAAATCGCCTCATTTGCTGAAGCCTTGCAAAAAGAAATTAGCGTTATAACAAAAGCCTTTGAAGCTCTCAGCCCTAATAATGGAGCTTCATAAAAACCCCCACAGATCATTGACTCAATGGGTAATCTTTTAGGAAAACTTTTTACCCCCTCTGTATTTTCCTTTCTTTAAAGAATGGTAGTAAAAGTGGCAAATGGCATCTCTAGACAGAAATGTGTATAACATGAAATAACTAAATAAATACCTAAATTAAATATTGTAACGGAATAATTAAGATAAAATGTGAATATTTATTGACTAATATAATCTCTAAATGAGTTTATTTTATTTCTATTTGGTGTCTTTTATGATTGATCTTGCACTTTTATTAGGGAAGTTAATATAAGCTTCAAATTATGCTTTTCTGTAAGTTAGCATTTTGTTATATAGAAGTTACAACTGGATTTATTGGGGTGAGGTCAGCACTACCAGGAGTGACCCATAAGCTCAGAGCCAGGAGTAAGCTCTGAGTACTGCAGGTGTGGCTCAAAGCAAACCAAAAAGAGAGAGAATTTAGGATAAATGTAGAGGAAACAATTAGCTTATATTTTTCTTTTTTAAAAAAGTGTAGAATAAAAACTATAGAATCTAGTAACTTTCATTCTGAGTTATATCATTTTGAGAGTCTTAAAGTTAGTCTCTTGTCATAAAATATACACATTTGTACTTCTACAAATATTACATATATTTACATATATATATTTTATATAAGCTAAGCATTTTACAAAATTCTAAACTGTATTATACTCTAGGTTTATACTATAATGATGTATAAGCTATTATTTCTATCAGAATTTGGTTGTATTTTTTATATAGAAATTGTTTCTAAAATATCTGACATACTTTTTTGGTTCATTTGCTTAAATGGGTTTTGAAATCTGAAAACAGATTATTAGAGTTGATGATCCTGTTTTTAGATTCATTATTAGAACTGGCAATGGTCAGTAGGTCTTGTTGTATAATTTACTGCATTCCTTGATATGTATAAGAAAAATATTGAGGATGCAGAACACTTAAGAGGTTTTAGAAAAAATTGTTTATCAAAGAACACTACTTTTCCCAATACATTTGTTATTGTAATTATATAGTGGTACGATCTGTTGACATAGAATTGGATTTGATTTAAATGGAACGGTATAAAAAAGAGACCGGGCATTTTCAGTATTTATTTATACACCTAGTCCATTAAGTTAAATTATAGAGCAGATTTCAGTATGACAGCGACATTTGGGCTAATGTAGTTAAGAATCAGTCAACATTACCATTAGACCTTTTCTTTTATAGGAATTTATTGCCACCAATTAGGAAAAGTACTCACAAGTGAAATTTGGCTTACGTATTTGAGATATTTGACCAAATATTTTGTGGTATGAGCCTGATCTGGGTTTACTTCCTGTCACCTTATAGTCTCCTGAGCACACAGCCCTGGAGCTCCTGAGCACTGCTGGGTGTAGTCTTGGGGTTTCCCAGTACCACCAGAGGGACTAAGATGTTTCTGGCACTGCTGGGGGTGAGCAGCATCACATCCTTGGACCCTTGCACTGAATTGCTGGCCACTTGGGAACTAATGCCCTCACTGCCCACTACCAGAAAAACGTGTTTGAGTCTTACACCTTTAGTAAAATGATCCTGAATTGTTTCCAACCAAAGCATATTACCCGTGTGCAGCTAAGCATGTGTAGAATGGAGTGGTGTAATGATTTTGTATGACCCTAGAGAGTAGTACTGATTACTACTGTTGCTTTTAGAAAAGACTCAGAGTTCCACTAGTTTGGGAGGATGGTTTTGGTGACTATCTTATTTTTTTTAATTTTTTATTATACCATCGTGAGATATACAATTACAAAGGTGTTCATAATTGGTTCTAGGTGACTTATTTTAAAGGATGCTCTCCATAACTTCTCAAACATACTCTCCTGTTTTTGGTGAAAATTAAAATGAAACTCACTTGAAAGAAAGAATTGTCCATTAGTAATGAAATGTGAAAACAACTGAATGAAATTTGAGTGTTAAGTATAATGTATGTAAAATGTTTTACACATGTTGATAATCCTATTTTTGTACCGGATGAATTGGAAAATTAGATCATTTTCTTCAAGTGACCCTTATTGTGTTGCAATATTTTAATTGTTGAAATTATTTTATTCTAATGTAATCTAGAGTTTCTGAGATATGGCTTCTGCTTTGCTTTTTTGTTTTTAAGTTGGCCTTTCAGGGGCCAGAGACGTAGTATAGTGGGTGAGGTGCCCACACATGGCCATCCTCAGTTGGATCCCTCTCACTACTAATGGTTCTCCAAGCACCCATAGAAGCAGTCCCTGAGACAGGGTAAAGAGGAAGAAAACGTGAAAAAGATTGTAAGGTTGGCTTTATATTATTAGTAATTACTGATTTTGGTGTTACTGAGTTTGATAGGTTGTGATCCTTTATATTTTACTTCTAAAGCCTCCATTATAGTTTATGTCACATTTATCTAAAGTAATTTACTGATTTTATATTTTAGCCAGTTCCTAAAGTGTCGGGGAACTGAAGTCCCTAACAATATCAGGGAACAAGTTCCCTTCTATCTCTGAAGCTGACGAGGAATGGATGAAAACTCAGGAATCCAGCACAGTTTTAAAAGGCTTTACTCTCACATGTTCTGATATACAATCCAACAACAGGAAAAACCCCGGACTTAGGTTCCTAGCTGAGCACCGACCACATGTAGGTTTAGAATCCTAGGCCAAGATAGCTGCTACCACGTGTTAAGGCCCAACAGGGAAGAGAAGGGAGAGACGGAGAGAGAGAGGAGGAGAAGCAAAGAGAAGCCAAATTGCATAAAGGCCCTTCTCCTTTATCCTAGCTTATTTTATAGATAGAAGCCCGACAAAACCTTCCAGCCCAGCCCATCATGGGCTGCGTCATCTAGAGATGAAGCCAGGAAAATGACCCTATAGAAATGCAGATCTTCAGGTGGACCATATGGCTCAGACTTCACAAATGCCAGAGCTGATTCCCTGAGGTAAAATCTCCCTAGCAGAGTTGGGAGGAATTGCATCTCTGAACCAGAAATAGGTTCAGAATGTACCTTGTAGAAAATGATATTATACTTCTTACCATGAATATATAGCCAGCTGATTCCAGACTCTAGATCCCACTAAGGTCCAAAATCCATTAGAATAATTCACTTTGGCATTACCTTTAGAATCAGAGACATGTCAGTTTGCCCAAAGGCACACTGGCATGTCTCTTTGAATTAGGAAAATTGATTACATTATGGTTGATCCAATATGGCAAGTACTCTTGGAATATCTACATGTATGTCCCACGCTGGAACCTGTAGGAGCAGGAAGGGTATAGAACTGGGACAAACGAGATTCATAATATTCATGTTAAATATTTATGCTATATACAATTATTAAATCAATCCAATTCTGGCTATGCTCCCATTGTGTCTGCTCCGGAGATTCCCCTAAAGGCTGGGAGTAGCTCTTCACATAAGCTAAATGTAGCTGGAGCCTAAGGCTCAGTAGGATGTGTCACCCAACACTAAGGTTCTCTGTCCCTTATTCTTGTATGAGAATTCCATACATTACAGTATTTTAGATAAAACTCATGCACATATGCTTGTTTAGTTGTGCTTTATTTATAGTTAAGAGGAAGAGACTGTATTTAAAACCCCAAAGACCAGTGTGACTACATCAGATGTTTTTTTAAAGATGTGTACATTTTGCTATGAGATGTCTCCTTCTGATGAAATTCTGTAATATCAAGGACAAAAGTTCTAAATTATAACTCATAATCTTGCATGCAGGACCATTAATAATTGAACTTGGAAACTCAGTACATTCAGAGCGAACATATTATCTTACCTCTCTTATTCATTACCTCTTACCCACATGTGCTATTTATTAGGTTTGTAGGATGAGTTCCTGGAGATGTGTGCCCCTAACTAAATAGAAGCAGTAGTAGATTATTGTAGCATTACAGCCTTTGAAAATAAGTTGTCACGGTCAGGTGATGATTGCTCTCCTTTAGAAATCCCTAGAAAGCCTTTAGAAATCTCTGCCCCATGTCTGCCCCTCACAGACATGGGGCAGAGCTGCTACTGCTCTCCCTGTGCCCAGCTGCTCACGAGGCACCCGGGAGGGATCGTGGGTTCTAGCCCTGGCCTGCCACCCCAGCAGAGCCTCACAACAAGCCAGATCACCCCCCCCCCCCCACTCCCTGAGGGCCTCCATTTTCCACATCCGGACTTCCCTCTCGTCAGAACTTCACCCAGCAGACCAGCCTACCACAGCCCGGGTCGCGTACCCACTTGCGGCCGAGCAGTTCATCAATAAATACCGAGGATTAGAGGTGATTACAAGAGTATGCCACCCAGCAGCAGAGCCTGGCAAGCTACCCGTGTAGTATTTGATATGCCAAATACCAGTAACAATTATAGACCTCATTCCCATGACCTCATGGAATGGTTTGAGGCTCTTTATGTTCCTGGAGCAAGCAGATGCCCTTGGGCTCTACTTGCATAAGACAGGACATATGGAGAAGTTAATGGTGCCCGCTCAAGCACATCGATGATGAGCAGGAAGATAGTGATACAGTGATACAGTGATAGAAATCCCTAAGTGATGGCGTCCATCTGACTAAAATCTCTTATGATGTGAAAGCAAATCTAAATTTTAATGTGGTCTTTATCATCACCCATTCCTTAAAGGCATCATGAGGTTCTATGAAACTTAAATCTTAATGGATACTTTGTACTTTTTCTTGGATTCTTTGTTCAGAACTAGTCATGTTGATCATATAAGTTAAACTATTCCCCAAACATAGAATAAGTGGCAGAGTAGAGACCGCAAAATTAACATCCCATTTAGAATAATGCATTTGAACACCATCTGTTAAAAGCACTTGCACAGGGCCAGAGAGAGAGCTCAGGTTTGCATGGAGGGGGGCTTAGGTTCAGTCTTTTTTTTTTTTTTTTTTTTTTTTTTTTGGGTCACACCTGGCGATGCTCAGGGGTTACTCCTGGCTCTTTGTTCAGGAATTTCTCCTGGCAGTGCTCGGGGAACCATATGGGATACCGGGATTGAACCCGGCAAGATAAACGCCCTACCCGCTGGGCTATCGCTCCGGCCCCTGGGTTCAGTCTTGAGTACTACATAATCCCCCAACAACCTGAGAGTATAGTCATGGGTAGCCCTGATTACCACTGGCTGTACCCCCTGCCAAAAAAAAAAATAATAATACGACTTGCACTGTGTTATGCTAATAATGCTAGTGATTTTAGGTTAAGTTGTTCAGGTTGATCTGTCGTGCTTGATTTTTATTAGATGATGGTGTAAGAGCTCTGAAGCATTAGCAAATATGCATAAATCATATGCTGTGTAAGTACTTATGTATCTTTTCCTATGTACCAAGTGACCCATGCACTTACTAAGTTAGTTCTTTACAGACATAGTAAATTGTAACATAAACCTTGCAGTTACAAGGTTTAAATATGTGATTCTATAAGATGGTCCCTTATAAGATTTAGGTTACATTGGGAACGGATTATTGGGGAGATCCAGATTACTTTTGCCTATGTTGATTCTTTTCTACCTCAAAGAATAATTTTTTAGATGCTCCCTATGATCTGGTTTCACAAGTACTCAGTTTCATTTTCTCTCTCAATATCTTTCATCTTCTAGTTTATCAAATTTTTTAAGAGATTTTATTATTGCACCATTTTAGACATACAATTGCAATATGCTCATGCAGAATTCTGGTTCCACAGCATTCCAACACCCATCCCTCCACCCAAACCCATCTCCCATCACCAATGTCCCCACCTCTCTCCCCTCCCACACCTCAACTACTTGGTGGGTTCTGTATGTCTTCTCTCCTCCTCTCTATCTCTCCTTCCCGCCAAACTTTCCTGCACATCGTGGAATGCAGTGCATTAAAGGACATTACTGTTTCCACACTTGATGGACCGCACTGCCCCAAGCGGCCGCTGAACCTGGGCTCGAACTGGTTTTGTTCTGTTAATCTGGTGGTGAGGTAGGATCCCAGCATCCGGACAGCAAAGGTGGTGGCTAGTGTGGTGGGCGAGTCTCATCCGGCTGCTTCCGGGACCCCCAATGGCGATGGGCCCACTCCCAAAACCCATCTGTCCTCCCTGGAGCCCCATGGCCAGCTTAGCCGGGAAAGCAGAGTTTCAGCCTCCCCAGGCCTATTTTATCAAATTTTTTGTGAGAACCTTTGCCCCCTCATACATCATGAAATTTCATGTACTATCAAGTTCTGGAAGTGTTTTATATTATTTTTCAGTTAATATGCCTTGCACAATCTCATAACGCCATGTTTATTTCATGTTTATCCAAGATGCTCCAGTGATGAGCTGCTCCCTTTATTGTGCATTTAATTGGGCGATCTTTGAGAACAAGGACAATGTTTGAGAGCATCTAGTATAATATCTCATGTAATAAATTAATATTAAAGAGTTCCTTAGCATAGCCTAAACTAATCATCAGGATGTTCCTAAGTCAGTGCACTTTTGAATTGTTTTTTTAAATTTTGTCAGTTTAATGAATAAGCTTAATATTCCTCAGTTCAAAATGCTGCAATGGCTCCTTCCCACCTTCATCCTCACAAGAGGAAGTTTTGATTTTTTGTTTTTTGGCTTTTTGGGTCACACCTGGCAATGCTCAGGAGTTACTCCTGGCTCTGCACTCAGAAATTACTCCTGGTGGTGTTTGGGGGACCATATAGGATGCCGGGGATTGAACCCGGGTTGGCTGCATGCAAGGCAAACTTTCTACCCACTGGACTATCGCTCCAGCCCTGATTTTTAAATAAATTAATTTTATTTATTTTTTTGCAACAGAATCTGCATTAATGTCTCTAGCCTCACAGTAACTGAAACTTAGTAATTTACTGGAAAGTGAATGAAGAAAACTTATAATTGAACAAGTGGGACCTTATTTTTTTATTCTGAAATTTATTGCCTTCTAACGCTACTATAAAATTCTCCATTAGAGTAGGAGTAGTTACTTCTTGCTTCTCCCCAAACATCTTACTCTTTCATGTACTCCTGCTAAAGTATAAATTATGTTACTCTTCTGCTTTTATAGCCTGTTACTTTGATTTTATCCCAAGTCCTTGGCATGCAAAAACCCTCAATCTGGAGATCAGGTATGTTTTTTCAGTTTCTCTAACAGTCAGTGTGACACTGTTAACTCTCCTCTCTGTTGCGTTCCTTGAATCTATGGAACTGCCAGCATGGCACATTTTCACTCTGCTATTTCTTCTCCGTGAATTATTTCTCTGCCTCCCAGCCACCACCCCTTACCCCTCCACTGCACCCCACCTCGCCCACCTGTGCTTTCCTCCCATAGTTATTTAGGAATTTGCTCAAAGATTACCTCTCAGAAGATGCTTCCTGATTGTTCCAGTTGAACTGTTAGTCTCCATCACTTGTTATCCTCATGCTTTTATTTCCTTTTATTATTGTACATTAAGCTTGCTACAACTGGGGTGTTGCTCTTACATATTTCTTTAGAACATAAACTTTTCTGAAGGGCAGAAGCACTCTCTGTTTCGTAAAAACCTATATTCTTAAGGCCTAGCACCGGTGCTTGTTGAATCAGAGTAAATAAAATGATTTTATATACTTATGTACCTTTTCTTTCCTCTTCACCCATCCAGTCCTTAACCTTTGAGAATTGTTTTCATGCCTTTGATAATTTTATTTTTTGCTCTAATGATCCTTTTTTTCTAGTTGGTATGAAACAATGTTTTACATATTTCTCTAATGAGTAGAAGAAAAGATTTTCAACCTCCCTCTCTTACAGAATTATGTATAGCCTCGTGTTCCATGTAGCCACAACACTAGATACATAACAATTCTTATTTTGCAATGATTAAATAGGACAGATTCAGTAAAAGAAACTATTATTGACCAGAAAATCAAAGGCTGTCTTTTGAGTGTATGTTTATCAGCCTTATATCTGGAATTAATTTTATATTGTAAAGTACTATGTTCTTCCCATTTTATAAATTAGGAAAGCCAGAAAGGAAACTGCTTAATGCATAGTTCATAAGCTAGCAGCATCTACCTAAAAAGAATAAGAAATCTTTGATTTTTGGTTAGGTTTTGGGTCATACCCAGCTATGTTCAAATTTGTGCTCAGGTCACTGCAGATAGAGTTCAGGGGGCCATACAGGGTGGTGAGGTTGAACTGGGGTTGGCCACATGCAAGAAAAAGAGCCTAAACGTGTATACTGCCTCTCCAGACAAAAATAAGCACTTTTCAACTCTTCCTCAAATGTGCTCCCTTCCAGCCGTACTAATAACTAAATAAACAAGTAATACACTTAGACTGCAGACTTGGAGATGTGCTAAACACAGTAGTAAGTCAAAATATGTAACTTTTTAGAATTCACTGCAATTCACTATATCACTGTCTTCCCATTCATCATCTATTTGCTCAAGCGGGCACCAGTAACATCTCCATATGTCCTGTCTCATGCTAGTAGAGCCCAAGGGCATCTGCTTGCTCCAGGAACATAAAGAGCCTCAATCCATTTCGGAATGAGGTCTATAATTGTTACTGGTATTTGGCATATCAAATACAACACGGGTAGCTTGCCAGGCTCTGCCGTGCAGGTAGCATACTCTTGTAGTCATCTCTAAGTCCAGCATTAATTGATGAACTGCGCAGCCACTTGCGGCTGTGCGAGCCGGGCTGTGATAGGCTGGTCTGCTGGGTGGAGTTCTCTCTCATCAGAAACAACAACAACAACAAAAAAAAAAAAAAGGTACAATGGCAGTGCTCGTCCAAAAAAGAGCCCTGGACAGAAATGGCATTTTCCCTGGGATTTCAAATAGTTTGGGTCCTTTCAGCAAGGTTGTCTCTGATGATGAAGGCATAGCCAATAAACTTCAAGGCGTTGTGGTCCCGAAGCTAATCCATTCTCTACTCTGGTATAATAGATCAGCTCGAGGCCGAGAAGCATCTCATTCAAAGCAGCATACCAAAGACGATGAACTCTGCAATTATTTTGCTATTAACCAAGATTGAGAACTATGTAGGTAGAACTTAGTTATTAATATACCCTAGAGTCACTGAAATGAGTGAGATACAGAATCATCAATAAAATTGTATTGAGTTTTGGTTTTGGAGCCACACCTGACAGTGCTCAGGGCTCTACACTCAGGAATCACTTAACATTGTGGGGACCGTATAGAGTCACTATCACTATCACTATCTTCCCTTTCATCATCTATTTGCTCAGAGCGGGCCCCAGTAATATCTCCATCTGTCCTGTCTCATGCTAGTAGAACCCAAAGGCATCCGCTTGCTCCAGGAACATAAAAGAGCCTCAAAACCATTATATTAGGTCACGGGAATGACCTAATATAAATGTTACTGGTATTTGGCATATCAAATACGACACAAGCAGCTTGCCAGGCTTGCCGTGCGGATGGCATACTCTTGTAGTCACCTCTAAATAAAGTATTCATTGATGGTCGCGAGCCGGACTGTGATAATCTGGTCTGCTGGGTGGAGTTGTGACCAGAGGGAAGTCCGTCCATATAGAGTACAGGGATCAAATATTGGTCATCCGTACACAAGTCAAGCACCTTGCCAGCTGCACTGTCACTCTAGCAATACTTCTTAAAAATGATCACTTTTTATTTTCAATTCTAGTACATGGGAGGAAAGGAACAAGCAGTTACATCTGAAGTACTTTATTCTATGAAACCGTAAGACAACATTGCTGTAAAGCCAAGCATGCTTTGTCTACTTGGCTTAGCACTAGAGTCCTGATTTGTTCTATTTCTTCAGTCTTGAAAATTAACTCAATGAGCCACAAAAAATTAAATTACCACATGTCATTGACCTTTGAGTTCCTGTAGTGTAATCTACATTCCTCAGAAATGTAAAAGTTTTAATATGTGTGCATTCGGTGTGCCACCTGGGATTGGATGTTATACCACTTTGTGACTTTTATTAGGAATCTGGCATATGAATGAGTGAATACAGCAATGTGACATTTAAGACACGTATTATTTATTTAGATAGTAAAACAATGTTTGCAGAAGCTGTGGTTAGTGCATGATACTTAGATTGACTGCCTGGGTTCAAATTTTGCCTCTACTGCTAACTACTATTTATCTTGTCTTTAGATTCTTACAAAAATGGAGACAATAAGAACCGACAGAATGAAATTAGTTAATAGTTATTAAAGACAGAATAGAGTGTGACATATTATCAGTAATCAATCTTTGATTCTCTGGCCGCACACTATTATCGGTTCCATTTACTGAAGAGATCTTGTTGAATACTTGGCATAGCTGAGGAAATGGCCATGCAATTAGTAGTAGATAATAATCGTATTGTACTCTGGTGCGCCAGTTTTAAAGTCTCAGGGTTTTTTTTTATAAAGTTTCCACTGGCTCTGTATATGGTAATTAAAATTTTGGAGCGAGGCAATGCAACTAAAATATATATTATCTTGCCTGTGGTCTACAGTTCGCTTTAGCCTTAAGTGGTGTAATTTGATTCTTGAACAGTTTCATGGAGGATAGTAGGGAGTTGTTCTCACTTAACAGGCAAAAACAAAGTCTTACAAATTTTCTGGGGTTTTTCAGGTAGGTGCTTTCTGTCCTAGACAAGACTTTTGTTTCTAATTTTTCTTATACCTCAAGAAATCCTTTCATGTTCATGACTACTTCAAACATTACTTGAAACATTATTTCCTGTGGTCTGCTTTTTTGTTATAATCTCTTGGTAGTCAAAACAGCCAGCAACGTCTTCACCTTCATCTTCCTCTCTCATCAAGTTTTACCACTAACTTCAGTATGTGCAGAGTTGGGGACCCGGAAGCTAGAGTTATTTCATAATGAGACTTTGCTGAAGTCATTTTACTAGAAGAGTCTATTTTCCCCGTTTTTTCCACCTTCTCCCTCCTTTCCCTTTGCTTTGTTGTTGGAAAGAGGTGTTACACACTTAGCTGAGCACAACAAGTTGCATTTGTGGCATTGTGATTACAATAACAGTACTGGTGATGACTCTCACTGATGATGTAATGTGCTTCCAGGGATCAAACTCATGATCTCTTGCATTAAGGTAGGTACTCTGCCGCTGAGCACATCCTTGGGCTCTTTGCCTCATTTTCTGAGGTCAGTATTCAAGAGAATAAGTTTTAAGTTATCTTCTGTTAATTTTTTAGGAATATTTTTACTTTGGTTATGATAGATTTTCTCAATTACAATACGTTATAGCCCTATTTTATAGATGCGAATATGAAAAGGCTTTAGAAATGGTTATATGTATATCTTCCCAATCTTGAATTAATAGTTTTATTCCATATGTCCTGTCTCATAAGTGACCCAAGGGCACCGGCTTGCAGGAACATAAAGAGCCTCAAATTCATCAGGTCATGGGATGAGGTCTATAATTGTTACTGGTATTTATTTTAAATACACGGGTATTTTACCAGCTCCACCGTAGAGATATATCAACTAAAAAGATATACACATTAAAAAGCTTCATGAGTTCTGACGGGGAAGTCAATTAGAAAATGGAGGCCCTCATACAGTGGGTTTCAGCTTTAGCCTCCCTGGGGTGGCGCACCAGTGCGCCATCCTCCTGGCACCACCAACACTACCCCGGGGTTCCCTCCCCTTCCCCAGCCCTGCTCCATGGCAGGTTTCTTGAATTATATTTTCTTTTAATCAGCTTCTAAAAAGATACTTTAGTTATTAGTTATTATCGGTTATTTTTTCTGTCAGTTACATTATATATACTTTGTGTGATACAAGGTCAGTAGACAATTTTACTATAAATTTTAAAATACTAATATTAACAATATTGCACACTAACAGGAAAGCGAGACTAAAAGGAAAGCAAGATTCTTGCCTTAATTCCATGGTTGGCATTAAAGGGGAAAAGAACATAGGAAATGAGAAGTAAAAACTAGACTTGCTAGACCAGTAAACCTGCCCAGGTGATGTGGGAGAAACAATATCTTGCAGGGGACTGACAGAAGTTAGATGCATGATCAGCTGCTCACGTGTGAAATGTGCGTCAGTATAGTTATAGTGCCTGTTTGGGTGGGGGGGAGGAGGCAAGGTGAGTAAATAAGTGAAAGAACAGTAATAGCAAGAAGATGAGAGAGGAGAACAAACCTTGAATAAGTGGTATTACAGGAACTAAGTGACCCTTTGGTCATGATAGCATTTCACTCAAAGGAGGCAGGTTGCTAGAACTGTCATGTGAGCACAGAGAGAAATGGTTATGGAGGTCTATAAGTTTGGTTGTTTACAGTGTGTAAGAGGTTTCTAAACATTTTGGAGGATGTTATTTCGTATAATTTTTACAATAGCACCGATTGGTTTTACAAGTGATTGTATTCTTGACTTTTAAAATTACTAATAACTGATTGTGCTAGCCCGACACAAGTTACTTCTTTGCCTCTGTTTTATCATTTTGACGTTCCAGATAATAATAGGCTTTCCTTAGAGGGTGAGAAATTATAGTTACCAAACACCTAGCATGGTCCTAGGCACATGGTAAATACCAGTAAGTGTAGGATGTTGGTAGTTTCTGTAAGTGCTACAATTTGAATAACTTGACATTTAGCAAATTTTGGGGTAGTTTAGTATATTGCATCTTTTAGAACATAAGTGGTCTAGTTATGCACATTCATTTCCATGTGAGTATCTCCAAGATGACTTTAACCTTTAAGTCTCTCTTTACTGAAAAAAAAATTGCACATATTAGGAAAACCTACAGCTATTGCAATATCTCTTTGAGTATTTAAGCCAACGTCATGTGTATGTGTGTGTGCACATATGTATGTATTTTGTTTTGTTTAGAGGCCTCAGCTGGCAATGCCTTATTCCTGGCACTGCACTCAGGATTAACTATTGGTGGGATGCCAAGAATTGAACCGGGTTGACCACATACAAGACAGATGCCGTACGCACAGTACCTACTGCTCCAGCCCCCTGTGTTATGTATTGTATCTTTAGTTTTATTTTACCCCACAAGTTATTTCAGCATCTCACTTTTGTAATGGACCTTCAGCCTATATGCAGTCACATCTAAAACGACAAATGTATTTTTCAGTAGACTGGTAGTTTCTGTTCCAGAAAATATGATTTTTAAATCAGGATTGATTTGAGACATTTTCTACCTATTTTCTATCTTTCCTATCTATAACCTATCTCTCTGATTCCCATGACAGACCATCTTGGTTTCACTTACTTTTGCACCATTTTTTATTAACTGAGGTACCATGGTCACAGTGCTACTAACATTTATGCTTTGGATGTGGAAAGTTACCGCACTTCAAATACCTCCACCCTCCACCGTTGTGCTTATGTTATTTAACCTGCCTCTTTGTCTCCACTGCTTGGCAATGTCTGTTTTGGGAAAGTTTGTTACCTTTAGAGGCAGCACATTACTTTGCTTTGTTCCTTTATGTATTGCCTATGAGTGAGCTCTTCTTGCATTGTGTTCTCTTGCCAACTAACTTTGCATGACATAATACCCTTGAGCTCTACCCACTTTGTAGCAAAAGGCAAGATTTCACCTTTTATTATAAATGAATAGTAATCTGGTTTGTGTGTGTGTGTGTGTGTGTGTGTGTGTGTGTGTGAGAGAGAGAGAGAGAGAGTGTATGTAGATAGATGAATAGATATAACGTATATTCTCTTAGTTCTGGAGGTGTTTGGGTAGGGAGGTATCAGTACCTGATATTTATTTTATTTTGAAAATTTTAAACAATATTGTTTATTAATTAAATTAGTCATCGGAAGAAATTAAATTAGGCATCAAAGAAATAGCTAAAAGGACAAAGAACCTCCGGCTCGGGAATATCTCTTTGACTCCACCTTTCTCCCTGCATTAACATACGCCTCAGAGACCTGGGCCCTACGAAAGCGGATGAGAATGCTATTTGGGTCTCCCAGAGAGGAATCGAAAGAGCTTTGCTTGGAATATCACGCCTCATTCAAGTGAGAGAAGGAATCCGGAGTTCCGACCTCCATCGCTATTCCAGACTCAGGGGCGCTGTCTCGTTTGCCAAGGCATCAAAAATCAGATGGGCTGGACATGTAATGCAATTTGGAGACGACCACTGGACTAGAGCCGTTACCGACTGGATCCCACAGGATGTCAAAAGATCACGTGGCCGCCCACCTACAAGATGGTCAGACTTCCTTGTCAAGACCCTGAAGGAACGGTTTGAGGCTCTTCATATTCCTGAATCAACCAGATGTCATTGGGCTACATTGGCACGTGATAGGGTCCAATGGAAATGTTACTGGCGCCGCTCAAGCAAATCGATGAATAACGGGATTCAAGTGATCAAGTGATCAATTAAATTAGTCATATGATTTTTAACTTTTTAATGTAGTGATTTGTCTTTGAGTGTTCCGAATCAGAGTTCTAGAGTTAACTCCCTAGTTATACCTCCTGATTCTGAAACATTTTATTCTGGGGAGGACAAAGTAATTCGGATTTGTTAACTTTATTTTTTTAATGTTACCTTGAGTGCATTTTTCCTGCTGTGTCTTGGTAGCATTAGAAGTTAGCTGTTGCTTCTGCCTGTTCACAGGGCAAAGCTCATGCGGCCTTTCCCCCTGTTCCTTTTTTTACTCGGGCTTGATGTAATTTCTTGAAGCTAAGTAAGAAGTAAAGAAAATTTGTGTGCTTTTTGTCTGTGTATCTCTGTGTGTGTTATTCTATCATGGTGTGTTTCTTAATGTAAGGGAAAATTATAGGCTTCCAGTTAGTTTTTAGGGTCATATTATGGGGTTAGCCCATCTTATCTTTGTGATCTTCCAGCATATTATTTAAAACAAATTTTTTTTTGCTGTCAGTTTCATTATCTCTAAGGAGGATAAATGATACCTATGTGTAGAATTGTTCTGATTTTTATTTCAAAGAATAAGAACTTCCTAGTATATTAGAAAGTACACATCCTGTGGTATAAATTTTTGGTTAATGTAGAATGTATTATTTAGGAAGTGAGCAAAATTAATTCTACCCATTTATAATAAGTTATCTTTTTTGGGGTTTTTTATTAGGAAAATCAAATAACTTATTTTTAAGTATTTTATTATACCACAGTGAGATATATAATTACAACATTTTGTGTTTGGAGGTTTCCGTCACATAGTGTTCCAGCACCTGCCCTCCACCAGTGCCCATTTCCCACCACCAATGTCCCCAATTCCCTCCCCCCCTCCCATAGCCTGCCTAAATGGCAGGTTATCTCTTTTCTCTCTTCCTCTCTTTTCTCTTCTCTTACATATTGTGCATTGCAATATATACACTTAGAGGCCATCATGTGCATTTTTTTGCCTGTATTTAATGCTCAGTTCTAGGTTTGTATTAGTCCTTTTCGACATTTATTCGCACATGTTCCCTTCTCTGTCTTACCTAACCTCTGACTCTCACACATTTGTGGTATGTCATGCAAATAAATGCAGTCATTGTATATTGTTGGAGGACATGTTTAGCTAATCTGGGAGTTTTGTTGTTTTGCTCACTCCCAGCTTAATCTTATTTAAGCCAAGGTTCATTCTAATGAGATCTCTCTTCTATGTAAACACTTCTAGAGGGTGTGGCAGTTACAGAAGTCACCTTGATTGAATAACTTCTGACTTATACATCTACTAAGACTTCTATGTTTTCTAGATTGGGCACAGCTCCTCTTTATACCCACTGCACCCAACGTGGGACAGTTAGAATTTACCAGGAGACTACCACCCTGGCTACGCTGAGACTAAAGGGAAGGCTATAGGAAGGATCATACTAGTTTGCTCTAAGCAGGCGAGTATGACCCTTTCAGTACATGAGAACAAGATACTCAGAATCACCCTGGTGCAGATAATAATAAGGACCTTGTGGGTACCATCTAGATTACATGAAGCTCATGAAGTTAAGATGTATTACTTTATATCAGCCCCCTCTCTCTCCAGTGTTTTACATAAGAGATAATCTCGGGATTAGTCCTTGGTGTAACCTTTGTTTATACCTGCAATAGGGTGTGGCACTACACTCTGTTTAGGGTTCTTTGTTGGCATGACAACCTCCCGATTGGATTACTTTGGTGTATATAAGGGGCTGACTTGAGGCCCCTTCACCTTTGCCTTTTGGTTCCCTCAGCCTTCAGCTTTTTGGCTCCTGCGGCTTTTGGCTTTTGGCTTTGGCCTTTTGCTCTTTGGCATTTTGCTCCTTCTGGGTAGGACTCAGCTCGGTTGACATCCCTCTCTTTGGTGGGAGACTTAGGCTCTTTTGTATGGTCTAAGTTCGGACCAGAGCTAGAGTTTGTTCATTATATTGGATTGCTGTGGAAGAGCTTTTGTACTATTAAAAGCCATTTTTTGGAACTGCACCGGACTCGTGAGTTTTCATCTTTCTCCCGGCGTCCTCGGAGGTAGAAGACAACCTCTGTCCTGACACTGTCGGGGACCCAGGCGGCGTTCCCCGACAGTATATCTGTCTCTTTCCTTCTGTTAATTTCAGTCAACATGATCCTTTCCATGTCCATCCATTTATAGGCAAATTTCATTACTTCATTTTTCCTAACAGCTGCATAGTATTCCATTGTGTAGATGTACCAAAGTTTCTTTATCCAATCATCAAGTTATTATCTTTTTAAGCCAATGAACTTTCTTGCTGTTGCTTTTATTTTTTGGGTCACATCAGATGCTTGCGTTGCTCCTGCTGTCAGCAATCACTTGGCAGTGCTCAGGGGGACCAATATGGTATGCCATGGATAGGACCTGGGTCAGGGTTGTGCAAAGCAAGAGCTCAACCTTCTGTACTAACTCCCGGCCTCTGAAGCTAGTGCACTTCAAATCATGTACACACTATGACATTGTTTTAGTTGGATCCACATATGTTCAATGTACTCTCAAAGTTGTGTATAAGGACAAAGTTATACACAAAGTTGTGTATAAGGACAGTTGAATTTGTTGCAAAATGGATTTTAATGGATTGTTGTTCATCTGTTTCAATGTTAAAACATCAGAAATGGCTCTAGCTGCTTGTTCAAGCATCTTAAACAGTATTTATTGTTTTTGTTTGAAAAGGGGCTGCACTCGGTAATGATGGATCGAGCAGGGCTTGAGCAGTGCTAGGGGCTGACAGATACTGTCATGGGGCTACCAGGGCTACCCTTGGCATTGCTGAGTGTGGGGCATGTGGAGTCAGGCAATGAACCTTACACCTGTGGTGCCTGTGCTATGCCTGGCCCTCAGGCAGCTTTTGCATATAGAGGACCTAGAAATTGGTTGGTTACAATGAGAATCTCTTATTATATTCTTTCTCCAGGCATTGATGTACTTGTTTGAGGTGACTTAAGTAGAATTAAATAGTGCTTTATGATTATCCAGAAATTTCAGTGTGGGGGGGTCCATATTTTTATTTATGTGTAGTTCTGTGAAAAGTGCTTAAGAACCAATTTGATTTTTTTTTTATGGAGTTGGTTTTGGTATATATACAAGTTGGGATTTTGTATTTTTGAGTTTCACTTTTCTCTCCCCCAGATAAAGTTTAAACCAAGATTGTTGGAATCAGTCTGATTTTTTTAAAGTTTTATTCTTTATCAAGTGCTACTACCATTGAAGGAATCCTTTTGCCTTAACTCTACTGATTTTATATTTTTTCATTAAAAACAAGAAATCTTAAGAGCAGTGTCCATGAATTTGTGTCCACCCTCAGCTGATGTGATAGGAGTGATATCACGGCTCTACATTTAATTTTAATCAGTTATTTGCTGGGCGTGTTACATTAATTCCTTATATTTTAGGCTCATGGGAAGATTTTTAGGCCTTCTGCATCTGTTTCTGTTGCATTCTAGAGAGGTCTGTGTTTTCACTGGAATTAATAAACTTTGTATATGTACTAGCCTGGCCTTTAGAAAATTCTCTTCTAAACAAGAAAATTATTTTTTAGCTAAAATACCACACATAAGCCACTGTTCTTACTTAACTCTTAATACATACATGTCCTGAAGCTGCTTTCAGGAAAAACTGCTTTAAAATTTTGTTTTCGTGTCTCGATTGTTAAGTAAAATCACTTGTCATAGTGAGTTGCAAAATGCAGACCTTCATTATGAAGCTGCCTGTTTCTCATTTGGACCTGACATATTAAAAAAGCATATAATTAATGGTTGACATTAGTAATTAACATTAACTTTATGGTGCCTGATATGCCATCATTCATCCATCAAGTAACCAGAAATGCATAATGCCATGGCATACAGATTGTGATGATATAAAATGGTCTTTCGGTTTTCGTATGGTATAAATGTTAAAAGCCCAACATGTATTTAAAGGATATTCTTGTAAGTATTTTCTGGGTGCTAGCAATGTTTTTATTTCTTTTTAGAAGTATGCATCAACAATTGTGTCAGGAACTTCAAAAGGAGAATGTAGACCTAAATGTACAGTCATCATTATCAGCTAAAGAGCGCCACCTTGCTGCGGCCGCCAGAGCTCTCTGGAAACACTTCTTTTCATTCCTGAAGAGTCAGAGGATGTCCCCGATAATGCCTCTCTCACAACTGGCAGATGCAGCAGCAGGTCAGCTTGGTTAATTTGCTAATTAGTTTCTCATTTTGCAGACTCTGCCAGACTTTTCTTTTTTTAATCTCGTTTGCTTGGTAACGAACTCTTACTTTCCTCCAGTGTAGTAAATAATTTGACAACAGTGAAGAGTAAAGAGGACAATGTATTGCATGCTTTTAAGTCAGGATTCTTTGGCTTGTTTATTATATTCCTCCAAAGTAAAGGTAAAAATTGTGTGGTTGTTTACCAAAAAATAAAAGAGTAATTTTTTGTCTTTAAATTATTGACCATGCTTAGCTGTATATGCATACAATATTTGGAAAGTAAAGAAATATTTGATTACTTTTAAATCAGATAGTTTATTTCCAAATTGTATGTACAGATATCTAAGTACCAGATAAAACTACCAGTATAAAAAATTTTAAATATAGCATAAGTTCCATTATTGCAAGCAATCAAAAGCAGATAGAATGTTACTGAATATATGAAAATGGTGTTCTGAGTTCTCCTTGATTCTGGTTTTGGTTGTAATTTTTATGTGATTAAGGAACTCTAAATTTTGTATATAAGTGAAATTATCCTTCCCCACAAAAAAAAATTAATGTGTTCTTATACTGTTTTCTAGCAAGACATTATTATCTTTTCCAAAAGTATATTTTGCCCAAAATTTATTAAGAAGTACTAGAAGGTGGGGCCAGAGCGATAGCACAGCGGGTAGGGCATTTGCCTTGTGTGGCCCACCCAGGTTCAATCCTCGGCATTCCATATGGTACCCTGAGCACTGCCAGGAGTAATTCCTGAGCCTTGAAGAGCCAACAGTAACCCCTGGGCATTGCCAGGTGTGACCCAAAAAGCAAAAACAAAAAAGTACTAGAATGTCAGAAGAGATAAATCATGCTTTAAGGCACTTGCTTTGCACATGGCAACCCCCTTTTGATCCACAGCACTGCATATGATCACCTGAGCACAGAGCCAGAATAGAATAAGCTATGGTTTCAGTTAGATGTGCCCTCTGCCAAATAGAAAAAAAAAGAAACATTAGGGTAGATTGAATTGTTAAAGGGACTAAATGTATTTAAATTCAACTTACATTTATATATTTATATTAAATATGATACTGTTGAAAACCTAACATCTGCACTAAGGTACTTTTTTCTCTGGTATGTCTAAGAGAGCTGAGCCTAACAGAACTACATAAAACACTAAATGATAGAAATTTTTGAAGATCTTTACCTTTGTAGCACTTACGTAGCTTTGACTTTGTAATAATAGGTTGAAGAATTTTGACAGGGCAGCTGTTTTCCAATTACTATAATGTCTATGAAAATGTATATTGATGTTCAATCATTTAAAGCCAAGTATTCATTACTCTCTTCAGCTTATCATCCCAATTCCCAGTCACTGAACAAAAATGCTATTGTGCAAGTTCAGTCAATAGAAGCCTAGACTAAGAACAAGTGGTCTATAAATAGTAAACCAAGTATGTATGAATTTTGGATTTGTTTTTGAACTAAAGATTTGTTAGGTTGTGAGGGAAAAGGTTCATGCATTTTAAAACAGTCATTGAATATCCACTTAATATTAACATTGGATATATACCATTGAGAAACAACACAACACTTTATCTTTTCACGTACAAGCTTTATCTTTTAATAGGCCTTACAGTCAGGCTTGGCAGGAGAAAATAAAAAAGTAAAATGTGTAATATATTCGTGGTAATATTTGGTGGAGAAAGGCTGAAAATGTAGAAGGTGACAGGACAGGTTAGAGGCTGGTTGTAATTTCAAAAGAGTAATCGGGAAGGTCAGAGTATCAGTTGAACAAATGCCTCAAGGAGATGAGAGAGGCCAGTGCCATGCAGAGGCCAGACCCAAGAGCAAGCCTGGTGTATAGGGGACTGCAGCGAGGCCGTCCTAGCTCAGGTGTAGGAAAGAATGAGTAGCCAGGATACCATCTAGAGGGGAAAGAGAGGGCTAGTTTGTGTTCTGCCAAAATGCTGTTGGAAAACTTTTGCTTTGACTCTGAGATCGAAAGTTTATGATAAAGGAATCATAGAACCAATCTGGCTGTTAAAAATTGAGGTAAGGGTAAAAAGAGACAGCAGGGCCAAGGCAAAAGACCCACTAGGGAACTATCACAGTGAAACCGAAAGGAGCTGCATGGGGTAAAGTGGCAGCAGGAAAGGTGAAAAGAATACTTTCAGTCTGGGGTAGAGGAGGTATTTGGAGGTAGAACTGATTGAATGTTTTAAGTGGATAAAATATGGTAAGCAAAATAGATAAGAGAGAATCCCCCATTTGCTGAAATTACTGAATTATGCAGAAGGAACAGATTTTATGATGGAAGATCAGGGTTTTGAAAGATATTCATTAAACGCTGAGAAAAATTACTTAGTACTTGCCTTGTGAGATTAGGGCTCAGGTCAAATCCAAGCTGGGTATCTAAATTTTGTTTTTTTTTTTTTTGCTTTTTTGGGGTCACACCTGGCAATGCTCAGGGTTACTCCTGGCTCTGAAGTCAGAAATTACTCCTGGCGATGCTAGCGACCATTTGGGATGCCAGGGATCGAACCTAGGTCAGCCACATGCCAGCAAACGCCCTACCCGCTGGACTATTGCTCCGCCCCTGGATATCTAAATCTGGAAATAGTTTGAATATATTTTCTTTAGAGCTGTAAACTGAGTGAGATTACTGGTAGAATAAGTGTTGGGAAAAGGAGTTTGGAGGCCAATCTAAACATGGGGGCCATTTAGATTTGTAGAATAAAAGGAACCAAATAAGGGCTTGCTGGGAGGTAAGAGAAAACAAAGAAGTGGCGGCTCTGGATATAAGTGGCCAGAGCATCTCAGGGAAGGGGTAGTGTAGTAGGGCAGGTGCTCTTCACGCAGGTCATGAATGTAACATCAGATATCTCTTCTAAGTTTTGGCAAGGATGACTTCAGTTTGGTGAACTTGAGGAGGAAGTAGTAGCAAAGCTTGAACGATGATGATCAAAAAAACTATTCTGGGGACAACTGATGCTAAGTGGTAGAACCCCAAATTCTGTCCTTTATACAAGCATGGGCAGGAGGAGGCTAACAGGAAAGGAGAGCATAAAGAACAGCAAGGAAGAGAGAAGAAAGAGGCGTGGCAGCTTCCATAAATCAATCTTTTTTAAGTATCATTATTAAGAGGACAAAAATATGAATGTTACCTACAGGGGGAAAGAACTGCTTTTTTTTTCTTTTTAAAAATATTTTTTTAATTTTTTTTTCCTTTTTTTGGTCATCCAGCAATGCTCAGGGATTACTCCTGGCTCTGCACTCGGGAATTACTCCTCACAGTGCTCAGGGGGAACCATATGGGATAACGGGATCGAACCCAGGTTGGCCAGAGACAAACACCTTGCCCACTGTGCTATTGCTCCGAACCCCTTTTTTAATTAAGGCACCATGACTTACAAAGTTATTCATAGTTTCATTTCAGACATACAATATTCCGCACTGCTCCATCCACCCCACTGTCAGCTACCCTCCACCACTGTTCCCAGGCTGCCAGCCTGACTCCCCACTACCACCTGCGTCTTCACAAGCTTTTTTTTTTTTTTTTTTATGTTTTGTTGTTACAGTTTGGCTCTCATGATTTCAGTGTTGTTGACTCTTTGGTTTGGATATTTAGGTACATCATTAGTGCCTAGATGATTTTCTTTATTTTAAAAAAGTTTTTTGTTATGAAATACCATTTCACTTAAAACCCTTCAGCGCCACCTCGAGAACATCATGCAACAATTAGAATGGGAAGGAATGGGAGTGATGATAGATGTGTGACACCTACACACCATCTCCATACCGCTGATGACATCGTTCACAAATAGCACCAAACATTAGCCAAGCGGCTCAAATGCTGGCTGACTTCGACCGAGAATGTGGAAAGATAGGTCTACAGCTGAATCTCAACAAAACTATGTTCCTGAAAAATGGCGCTTTAGTTCCAGAAGTCCCATTCACTCTCAATGGAACAAACATCTCTGGAATGCACCAATTATGTGTACCTAGGTCGAAAGTCAACATGATGAGCGACCTAAAACCTGAGCTGCAGGAGGGTAGAAAGGCATGGAATGCCTTCAAAGGCATCGAAGAAATAGCTAAAAAAGGACAAAGAACCTCCGGCTCGGGCACATCTCTTTGGCTCCACGTTCTCACTGCATTAACATGCGTCTCAGAGACCTAGAGCACCACAAAAGCAGGATGATAATGCTATTAGGTCTCCCAGAGAGGGCATCGAAGAGCTATGCTTGGGCTATCGTACCCCCATAAGTGAGAGAAAGAAGTCGGAGTTCTGACCTCCGTCGCTATTCAGACTCAGGCGCGCTGTCACCGTTTGCCAAGGCATCGAAAATCAGATGGGCAATGGACATGTAATGCGATTTGGAGACAACCGCTGGACTAAAGCTGTTATCGACTGGATCCCGCGGGATGTCAAAAGATCACGTGGCCGCCCACCTACAAGATGGTCAGACTTCTTGTTAAGACCTGAAGGAGGCAGTTTTGGGCTCTTCATATTCCTGAATCAACCAGATGCCATTGGGCTACATTGGCGCGTGATGAGGTCCAATGGAAATGTTACTGAGCGCCCGCTCGAGCAAATCGATGAATACTTGAGTTCAAGTGATCAAGATCTTTATGAAATAAAAATTAACATAACAGAGCTA